>JAUEJL010073667.1:0-16232 GCA_032274825.1 Drosophyllum lusitanicum | reverse complement strand
TATTTTATTGTCTTTGAAATAATTAAATTATTTAAATTAAAACAAAAAATAGAAAAGAGATAGGGTTGAAGAGGGTTAGATGTGAGAGTTTGTGAGTTTGATAGGGTTAAAGGTGAAAGATGATGTGACAGTGGGTTTGATAGGGTAACTTGGGTTGGAAAGCGGTGTTTGGTTTGTGCCCTCAATGAATATTATATTAATTGCCCATACATTGCATGATTACATAAAAAATATGAGGCCCTAATCAATAAAGTGGCCTGTTCATGTGCACACTTTGCACCTTAGTGTGGCCGGCTCTGATTCCAACCATATTCCTTGTTTGATAGAGTCCAAGCTCACCAATGCCATTTTTCTGGTAATACTAATTAATTTGTTCATACAAAATACAAAAATCACAATGCTCAATCCATGGTGACTGTGCATAAACTCTCTTCATCTATAACCTTTTTTTTATTTCTATGTTTCTTTTATTGATTCAAACAATTTTTTGAACATCAAATATTGATTCAAACAAATAGTTCATTCAATTTGTACTTTAACCATTTCATACAAAATACAAAAAACACAATTCAATTCAAATTTCTTTCAAAATTCTTAGATTAAAAATTATACTTGAATCCGGTTTGTACAAAACACAAAAAATAAAACAAATTCATGATTATGTCGGGAACACAATCAAATTGGACAGGTTCATCAAATACACCGAGTTTCTTCATAAATCTCTCAAGTTTTGTAGCTGCTAAGTTATAATTTTGAAAATTACCTCACGTGGAAACATCAAATGGTCACAATTTTATAGACTATGAGTTTGCTATCTTTCCTCGATGGGTCTCGGTCTTATAATCGACGGACGATGAAGGCGTTGGATTTTCACCGGAGAAAAGCAAACTGTGGATGCTCACCGGTTGAACGTCACCACCACCTCAAAAATCGCAACTACTTTCGGTCGTGACGGTGGAATGTGTAACTTCTTTTTGTCAAGATCAATTATTCTTGAAGATTATGGGATTATGGGAGTGTTGGTGGAGGTCGATGTAGGAAAGGGCTTTGATTTTGTAGAGAGAGTGGGAGAGCAAGAGGCGGCGATGAGATAAAAGATCAACTGATCAAGTTACTTACCGAGACCGAGTTTTCCCAGCGAAGGAAAAGAAAGTGTTCCAA
This sequence comes from Drosophyllum lusitanicum, assembly GCA_032274825.1. Lineage (NCBI taxonomy): Eukaryota > Viridiplantae > Streptophyta > Magnoliopsida > Caryophyllales > Drosophyllaceae > Drosophyllum > Drosophyllum lusitanicum. The sequence goes on along the minus strand of JAUEJL010073667.1, from coordinate 15,071 downwards.
AGAAAACTCCATAAAATGGTGTTGTTGAGTTTTATTCAAGCTAGGAAAACAAAGAAAATAAAATGGGTTGGAAGGAAAGCGTAGATTTATGAGTTAATTACATGGTTGGTCCTTTAAGATATGTTTAAATCGTACTCTTAGTCTTTTATTTGAAAATATTGTAAAGTTGGTCCTTAGTTTTCAGAAATGAAACACGAACGGTCCTTTAGCCGTTAACTTTAATAGACCTTCCGTTAAACTTATCAAATTGACAATGTTACCCTTTTTAATATTACATGAATAGTCCTTTAATAAAAATTAATTAATTATTTTAATTTTATCTCTTTTATTTCTTTTACAGATTTACTCTCTTTTCACCAATCTCACATACCACCACTACAACCACAAGCTTTTTTACAATCGCCGCCATCGCCTCTTCACTGCCACCACCACACCACTCCCATATACCCACCAAAATAGTAACAAATGTATACCCACCTATTCCATGAAAATCTTCTTTTATTCATTTAAATATTCATGTATCATTTGTTGAGGTCCAAATCTGAGTTTATTGTTTTGATTTGTGATATGGCTGTGATAAATTCGGCTAGGGCTGACAAACACCAACCATAAAACCCCGCCACCACTATCACCCGAGCTCAATGAAGAAACCCCAAACTCTGCTGCCATCGCCAGAGCTCGGATGAAGAAACCTTAAACACGTCACCATTGTCGCTAAAATCTGGATGAAGAAACCCTAAACACCACTGCCACCGCCACCGCCAAAGCTTGGATGAAGAAACCCTAAACACCACCTCCGCTGCATACTCGACTTTTAGTGTATAAAATCTAATTTTGAAACCTAAACACACACAAACACCAAGATCGAAACATCTCTCACACATACTAGATCTAAACACATACATAAACACACACGCACGCACAATCTGTTTTGGGAAGAAAAAAGAAAGAGAAGAAAATGGTGGTAGAGAGTAGGGAGCATCAACAGTGGTGGTGTGGTTGGCGACCACGGTGGTGACCGGTGGCGGTGGCCAGAAAATGTTTGTGTGTGTGTGTGTGAGAGAGAGAGTGAGTTATGAGTGAGTGTGAGGGTTATGAGAGACGGTCAATAACTAATATGTCTAGAACAAAAAGTAATAATTTATTTTTATTTGTAATAATAAAATAATTTATAATGATTTGAAATTAAACTCAAAATGAATAAGGTAAAGGGTAAAATGGTCATTTTAAAAAGTTAAACATATTTTAACAGACAAAGGACCGTCAGTGTTTAATTTTTAAAAATTAAGGACCGACTTTGCAAGTTTTTCAAATAAATGACTAAGAGTGTGATTTAGGCATATCTAAATGACCAACCATGTAATTAACTCTAGATTAATTTTAGAGTTAAATTACATTTTTGGTCCTTGTGAAATTGCAAGAGATGCTACAATCCATTTCTTTAAACAAGAATCAAGTGGACATATGGATTCATGGATCTGTAAGTTTGGAGATTCTAACTCTTTCTAGGTCAATTCTTTTCGAATATTGATCGAGAAGGCTAAACAAAGTAATAAGGAAGTTGTAGTCCTTAATTACAAAATGGTCGAGCTTGGTGCCTCAAAAAATATGTGTTATCACCTGGAGGGATCTTCTAGATCATATTCTAGTTAGATTGATATTACAAGATCATAGAGGTATCAATTTGCCCTCAATCCTTTGTCCTCTGTGTGAAGACCGATATCATGAATATGTTGATCATAGTCTTTAGAGTTGTAATTGTATGTTGATTTTTGGCACAAGGTGTTTACCTTTGTGAGGGTAAGAGAAAACTTCATGTTCAAAAGGATATTATCAAGCTTATAAAGGTTTCCTGGTTTTCTTTGGGTGAAAGTCATGTTTGGGAAGTGGTAGTTTGGGCTACTGTAAGTGAAATTCGGTACAAGACCTGTGTTTTATGTGGGAAAAAGGTTTGAAATTGGCATGTTGTAAGTGAAATTCAGTACAAGACCTTTTGTTGGTTTAAGAATCGATGTATCATCTTAAAAGGTTTTTGGTGGGAAGATTGGTTACATCTTTTTTTCATTAACTTGGGTTTATGTCCCGCTTTGCAACACGACTAATTACAGGGCGACCTACATCCACTTTGTGAATAGCTCGGAGTCATTGTGGGTGAATCTCTATGGCCACAAGTAGGAATTTGGTTGCTATTTGAGTTTGAACTTGGAACCTCTAGGTGTTTATATCCTTGGAGACCAAACGCTTACCACTAGACCGCCACTCTTGTGGTTGGTTACAACATCTTGACCTGTGTGCAAAGTTGATTCGATAATATGCGTAGTTGTAGGTGTTTCTCACAATTGCGAGGGACGACTTTTTGCCGTGTTAGTTTGCTTTTTGTTATGTTATATTTTGATAGCTTGTTTCAAGCTCTGCTCCTTGCAAAATAGCCTTTTGTATCTTGATTGTTTTCGCCTTTTATATATATTTGCCATAAAAAAATCGGTAACAATTTTAAACCACACATTTCAAATACGGTAATGTAATATCAAATGTATTTTTTTCACCAAATGCATCTAATTGTTATAGATGCTTAAAACATGCTTTGTTGAAGATGGGTTTTAATATATGGTTGTTACTTATATTTAAAATCTTATTAATTAGAACATTCAATGTAACATTCATACACATAGAACAAAAACTCATAATAAATAAAAAGAAAAATGAAATATTTTATATATTATAAAGTTAACCAACATATTCAAATCAACAACTAGAAATTGAAAATTTTCCAAAACAAATTCAAAGGAGGCTGTTGGGGGTTACGAAACACAAAAAACAAAGAAAGTCAATTCCCGAACCATGATCCTTGCTAGTGACTGCTTACTCCTCAAAACCCTTGCCAAAAGGTCAACCAAGGAACTTATCTGGTGCGCTCTTGACTACCCTCGTTACCATGCACCTTCTCCCCCTCCACCTTCCATTGATTGATGTTGCAGACTCTCTCTCACTCTACCTACCAACATCCTCTCTTCATTACAGTGACTATTCCATCATAACTACCTACTACAATGTCCATGTAACTTAATAGACATTTTTACCCCTATATAACCCTACCCTACACAAATCACACCGCATGCATACCCATGGAGTTTCAAGTTTTTGACTAGAAAAAGAAAAGAAAAACCATAATATATAGTTTGTTGATTTTTTTGGTTAATTAATAGCAGTTTAATTAACCTTTGAAGTCGGGCTTGGCTCGACTTTCTTGTGTTGTCTACCGGTTGGTGGCTCGTCAAATCCACCAACACTACCACCATCATCAGCACCGGTGGACGTAGTGGCCGGGGCAACCCCACCAAGAGCTGTGATGATTTGTTGCACTGTAGTTTGTATGTGGTTGTTGACTGTGTTGGCGCTCGAGAGGTTGAGTTTCGCGGTGGGCATGGAGTTGGCCAGCACTTGTAGTCCCACAGTCAATAGGCAACCTCCTCCAGATTCGGTGGTGGTATTGGTGATGTTTCCATTAGGGTTTTGTCCCGCCGGGACAATGAAAAACCCTAGAGGTAGAAGAGGGATGCACGATGGATCCTCGCCATTCATAGTAAGTTTTATGGTGTCAACATCAACAACCGAGTACACTACAAGACTACCCGAGTCATCAGTGCAGCTCTCTTGAAGCACTAGTTCAACATTTTGTGACGAGTTGCTAGCCACCTGCATACGTTCTCAAAATAAAACGTACGTGTTACATTTTTCTAAAAAACTCAACACAATCAATCTGTTAAAATTGTGCTCTCAACACAATTTTTTAATTTGCTTTTAATTAAAGCTTACATTGACACGAAGCAAAGAGATGCAATTTCCAGGATGAGATCCATTTGCAATATGAGCCACTTCTTGCAATGGGTTCCCATTTGAGAGCACATCCAGCTGCATTTATCAAATTGTTCATACTAATTATAATATGTTAAAGAACTATAAATTAAGCCATTAAGTTATTAGTAAATTGTGTGTACGTATAATAAATTATAATATTAACCTGAGATCTACGTCGTTCATCCCTCAAAAGATCGAAAACTTGATAGTGATGATGAGGAAGCCAAGTTGTGGAGACGGCGGTGAGGATCAAGCCATTAGGCTGTCCTGGTTCAGTGACTTTTCTAGTTGTGATTCGAACCGTATCCTCCGTTGAATCAGAAAGGGCTGTCCATGATTGTCCACACGACCCGGTGATGTTAAGACAGAACATCCTTACCAACCTCTGAGCCAAATTCATCAAATTTGTTCTTGCTTCTGGTGATGGTATCGCTGTTAATTAATTAACAGATGATGATTAAACAACATAATTAATTAAATCAGCCAAACAAGATGGAAAATTAATTATATATCATATCATGTTAATTATTGGATGATAATTAAGTTAATTTGATGGTATATATATACCTCCAATGTCGGATATATTTCGGGCCATAAGACTTGCAAGCCTCTCACATTGGCGTTGTAAAACAGCTAGCCACCGTCGAGCTCCAAATGCAATACCACTGCTGATGTAATCAGTAAAGATCCCGTGAACCGGCTCATTCTCAGCCTCAGAATGCTCAACCCAAGTTACCTAAATTAAAGAAATTAATTAATTAAAGGGTTTAGTTCACAAATATATATAAGACAACATCAATATATATACTATAAAAAGTGGAGTTCAAAAATGTTGTAATTAAGCTTAATTATATCTCACCCTTGAATATCCATTAGGCATGTCTTGTATGATGCAACCCGAGGGGCAACGCTTGTATCTAGTAAGCGAGTGCTGGTAAGACTCGTGAAAGCTGTCTAACGGGAAATCGACGACTGCCCAGCTTCCATCATCGGGGTTTTGAGCGCAATAACGAAGGAAATGAATCTCCCTTGTTGGCACAAGTGGAGATAGCATTTGCAGTTCTGCATACATCTGTTTTTTAACAGGGAAAAAAAAGCAAGTCCACCTTGTAATTAATTAATTAGCTCAAACTTATGTAAAAACAAGACACCTTTTTGTTCGATTTCCAACTTCTAAGATCTTCGTGAAATAAAGAAGGGGAAATGATACATGTTATTAAGCGTTTGCACTCACATCTCATTTGAATCATCAAAACACTGAAATGACTTAAATGCCCCTCATTTTAGAGGTACGTATGTGAGTATAGCAGCATATATATGTATCATTTCGCCGGTAAGAAATGAAGATTCACAGTTTTATATTTTCAAATGTCTGTAAATGTCAATAGTACGTGTGTATATACGCACCAGCTGCAGAGAACCGTTTGCAGTTCCATTAACACCAGAAGTGACAACTTGAAGTGTTTTCGCGCGCGAGATGATTGAGGGAAACAACTCCATCCATTTGTCCTATAATCCGAATACAGAAAGGTTAAAAACGAAAGAAAAAAAAACATAAATTTAACATGAAGAAGCAGTGACATACAGCATCAAGAAAAGCGTCCACCAGGGTAATACTATTAATAATCACAACCAAGCTAGCACGAGAGGCTTCACATCTCAACTCATTCGAATCAATAATTAATTTCCTGTTAATCATACATGGGAACATCTTAGCATGTTCATCAAGATTAAGCACTTCTTTCTTTCCAATTGCAGAATCATCAACCCAACTCCAAAGGGGTTCTCCAAGCCTGCACATTTTAACAACTTCGTCTACAAACGATAGCGCATATTGGATCGCAAGTGGCTTTTCGTCATCCATGATGATTAACCCATTAAAATTGGGACCTTGATCAGCTGGTGCCATTAGATTAGGATTCATCTGCATCATTAATTCATGACTGCAGTTTGGCAAGGCCTCTTGATCATATGGTCTGGGATACATATTCATATCCAAGTCTAGCTGGCCGTTGGAGGTCAGCAATGGAGGTAGATGGCCTTGTCCTTGTGTTTGCAATGGATCACTCCCACAGAATTGACTAGCAATAAGGCACATACGATCCAACTGCAGGAAGCATACATACATCGCATACAATTAATATTAATTGTTAGTTTTACAACCAAATTATAATAATTAACCTTATTATTCTTGGTGAATTGTAGATGGATTATGCTTTAATAAATTTTGGAGGACCTCAAAATCTTCTCAATTACCATAAATTAGGTATCTTCATTGATGCATGGTTAACACGGCATTTGGTTAATCTATAACTGGTAAGTCAAAATATCCGTTTGCAACTTTTCTTAAACTAAATAAACCGAAAACGAAAAAACGGTTAATTAACTAATTGGTTGAATCAAATTACCATTTTCTAATTTATTATGACCAATAATAATACGAATTACATATACAAAACAACATTATATTAGACATTTTTCTTAAATTATCCAAATAATATTGAAGTATTTCTCAATTACTAATTGTGATAGAATTATAAATTAGAGTTAATTACATTTTTGGTCCTTTGATTTGAACAAAATTATGGATTTTGCTTTCTCGGTCGCATATTTTACGGGTTTAGTCTCTCATGACCTAACTTTCTTGCATGATTGGTCCCTCGTGAGCTTGAAATACTCAAATTACCCTTTTTTATATTAAAGTATCATTTTCTTTTATTATCAAGGGTTTTAAATTAAAATTTATTAGTTAAACATGTTAGTAAATATCATTAATTAAATCTAGTAACTAATCTTAGATTCTTAATCACCGTTTCATCACTCATAGTCTCCCGCCACCGTCAGTCTCCAGGCACCGTCACAACTCCAGCAACATCACCAATTCAGGCGACAACCAGAACCAAGATTCGAACAATGAACCACAATACGTGAACCATCAGAGAATTAAACTCAAATAACATTTTACCCATCATAATCGTAAAAATCAACTCAATATTGAAGAACAAAATCGAAGACCAGCCAGTCAGAATCGAAGACCAATTCTGGCCACCGTACCGACTTCGGTGATTCAAGAAACCCCGGCAACCTCAACCAAGATTTGAAACAGAAACAAAAACTATCAAACATAATTGCTTTTGAAAAATGAAAATTAAGCACACTGCACATATATGTAGCAGGTTAGGGTAGGCTTAGAACATGCCACATAAAATCATACAATCTCAAAAATCAAAAATAGTAAAAATCACAAGACTACGGTATATACATTCGATTTTGCTTCAAACAAAGAGACCCTAAGATGAAGAACACACATTCTATATGAATTGACAAATAAGAAACCCTAAGACATACACTTCTGAACCTTGAAATAGTGAACAAAACACATTCGATTTTTCTTCAAAACTCTACTTGTCGGAATCGTGAGAAGACGAAGGGTAGAGAGAGGAAAAGGGAGTCCAGTGGTGGTTGCAGTTATTAGTGAATTTTTGCGATGGTTGATGGAGGGCTTCGACACTGCATGTCATGGCGATACCAGTAGCCTAAAGCGACACTGTTGTCGGCGATGGTTGGTATAGGAGAGGGCAAGGTAGCAACGAGGTGTTTTGTTGGCGGCGAGGCGGTCGATCTATGGTGTTCGACGACGAGGTGGTATCAAAGGGGCGGAGGGCAATAAGGTTGTTTACGTTATGTGTGAACTAAATATTTAAACCATTATTTAATATTTAGACAATTAAAAAGCATTATAGATACAAAAGAAAAGTGGAAAAATATTAAGAGAGGGTTCTTTTGGTCTTTTTATATTGACTAGAGACTAAAAGTGTAAGAAAACCCGGTTTAAAGGGACTAAACTCGTAAAAATTACAATCCAATAATTAAATCCATCATTTTAACTAAGGATGGTAAAAAAAACCTAACCCGACGAGGAAAACCGAAAACCGAGTTAAACCGGGTGGTTTCGGGAATGCTAAGCGGGGACGGGGAAAAACCGAATAATGTAAGCGGGGACGGGGATACCCGTCTCGATTACCCGATTAACCGGCCCGATACCCGACCCGAATACCCAATTATATTCTATTTTATATTCTATTTTTATATTATATAATATATATTCACATGAAGTTAGAAAAGTGATATAATTAATAATTTGGATCGTTATTAACACTTAATGATTTAAAACAGTTTGTTTGGATACATTTGAACACTTAATCATTATCTTGGATCGTTTGGTTTGTATTTAGTGAGAATGTATTAATGTTGCATAACTTTAGTATAATTGTTTTTTAAAACTTGTGACAAAATCTTAATAGTGACGAGAATCGTCGTAGTGAAAAATCACCGCTTAACTTTATACGGGTATCCCCGCTGTGAAAATTACATGTTTAATTACCCGTTCACATTAAATGGGGATACCCGTTTCCCCGCGGTTTTCCCCGGTTACCCGACGGGGATCCCAGCGGTTTTTAAGCGGGGACGGGGACGGTTTTTTTAAACGAGGATGGGGACGGGGGGACTAATCCTCGGCCCGGAACTGACCCGTTGCCATCCCTAATTTTAACCAAACTGTAAAAATTAAAATTGTAATTAACTCTAAAAATTATAAATAAAAAACATGACTTATATATTAAAATTGTAATCGACTCTAAGTTAGTAGGTACGTAATAAACAATAAGATTTATAAAATAATTCACTAGCTTGTAAATAAACACTAACTAATATATATTTACTAAAATTTATATTGAAAAGTGATATGTCATATTTATTTGTATATTTAATTTTTCGGTTGATCGACCGTTCATCTTTAAAATCACGGACCATTATCGAACATAAAAACTTAATCTTTTTTGGTCCACGGTTAACCTAGATTTCGATATACTTTTATGGTTCGGTATTCGGTTCCGGACTTTAATTTTTAAACACCCTACCATTAATCCATATCGAATTAAAACTTGAAATTTAAGCCAACGATTATTAATATTACTCTAATATTTTTGAATTATTAGTTTGATTGATCCGGCCAGTACGTTGTTCAAACACAGTAAAGATCGATCGATCGAGATGAATATTTATTTAGCAGCTACGTACGTACGTACCTCCTCTTTGAGACGAGCGTTTTCCATACGAAGTTGTTGATCATCAAAAGATATGGAAGAGCCACCACAGTTAGAACACACAAGAGCCCGTAATGCATTTTGCAAACGACTGTTTTCGTTTCTTAGATTCTCATTATCGTTTCTAAGTATAGCATTATCCGTTCTGTCTTGTTGTGCCTGCACCACCAAAATTATTAATTAACCAAACTTAATTAATTAATTAATTACAAGACACTTAATTAATGTACAATTAATAATGCACATTGTACGTACGTACAAGCAATAATTAATTAATTACTAGCTGTAGGGCAGGTGGTACATACATATATATATATATATATATATATATACACACACATATATATACAAGCAGATCAATAATATATATATTAATATTGATACTACAATTAATATATAAAAATGGAGCCCATGCATAAATTGATAAGTCAGAGACAGTGGTATAGTAACAAGTAGAGAGTGAGTATGGTGATAATAACCCTAACCCTAAAAGGATATATTTATTTATATTTATATTAAAAGAGTGTGCTCCCCTTGTGGGAGGCTCATGTTGCAGTGGGTGTAGGGGTTGACCGTGCACCCCACCAGCGTATATTAATGGAGAAGCAACCAAATTCAGTAAATTAATGCTATCGCTACTGTCACCAAAGCGCATGGTTGTGGCTAACGTACGCTTACGGACATCATATCTAAGCCCAAACCATCCTCCCATCAAGTTTTTACAGTGTTTCAAGTACCGGCCTGGAGAAAATGTCAAAATGTTATACTACATTAATTAATTTTCTCATTAATTATTAAAAAACAAACTTAATTATAAAAATATAGTACGTACGATCGACTGGCAGTATTTATATTTTATTAGAGCGAAATAATTAGTAAAATATATAAAAATGTGTATTATTTAATTGGTAGTTATTATTATTTTCAGCTTTTTATAATTGATCGACATATTTTATAAAAATATATAGCAAAAAGGTAGAAAAACGACAAACTAATTAATTACAACTCATGATCTTGGAAAGTCAAATTAAAGTGGATTGAATTTAATTTTTTTAAAAGGTTTTATAAACCTTTTTTTGGAATTAAAATTAATAAGTGATTTTTTAATTAAATTATGCATTCAATATGCTCATTTTTGTTATTTTCTTGAAATCAACATTTATACAGTCTCATTTTAACTGTCTTTGTTGAAATTAATAATTAAGAAATATCATTTCATATTACAGGTATAAAATTGCTCCCAGAATATATATATATATATATATATATATATATATATATATATATATATCATTTTTTAAGTAAAATATATATAAAAATAGAGTTATAGAAAAGGCATTAAGTCAAACCAAAACAATTGTGATTTTCTAAACATTATATATCTCACACGTCTTCTTGAAATCTGTGTTGGGTGTGTATGTACGTACGTTTCAACAGTTGGCATTAAATTTTTAGGGTTTAGCCAAGAAAAACAGAGCGTGTACAAGTAGAAGGATGGGATGTAGGCTAACGTGCGCATACCTTCATTTGGGTACGCCGATTCTGGAACCAAAACTTCACTTGGCGTGGCTTAAGCCCAAGTTCTTGGCTTAATCTCATCCTTCTCTTGTCATCTGGATGTGGGCATTCCTTAAACAACCTGTCCGTCCAACACACAGCAAAGATATATATATAAAAGCACATATATATATATATATACACACATATCTGTGTATAAATGTATATATAAATACATCGATCGATTAGTTGAGTGTGTGTTTGCAGTTAGAAAAGAAAAGATAAAATGACAAGGAATATCATACGCTTCCATTTCTTGGATCTGGTGAGCGGTGTGTCTATGATAACGCTTCTTCTTTGTTGGTGGTTGTTGTTGATCGGTAATGTCTTGTTCGTTTCCCGACAATCCTCCTTCGATTTGATCGCTTCCCGATCCACTTTCCATTTCTTCCTTTCCTCCTGATCTCCCCCTCATGCTCTCCATCTCCTCTTTGATCTGCAAATCGATTAATTTCAACATTTCCATTCAATTTCACACACACACACACACACACATATATATATATATACACAGAGAGAGATAGAGATTATATACGTACAGGGATGATGGAAGAGAAATCGGTGAACGGAATGAAGTTGAAGTTAGGGAAAATGGATTCAGATGAAATCCCACTTCCACCAGCCATACTTGATATCACTTGACACTCTCCGTACATCTTTAATTAATTGATTTTTCTAAAACTCAACAATCCAAAAGATCGATCGATCGAACTCCAAATTAATGGAATACTTCACTTCATAAACAATATTGTAACAAAACAGTTACCCAGCTACATGCAAGAAACGAAAGTCATACACAAAATTCACACACACTGACACACTCACAAAAAAAATAAAATCAATCGCTCAATTTCAAGACCGATATATCAACTAATCAACATCACTAAAGTAACACAAACGCAGACAAAAAGAACATAAAAAATGATTTGACTTTTTTCAACCCATTAATTAATTAAAAAATAAAACAGTCAAGATCATCCTATATATCCCGGACAACTCTAAAAACCACCATCAAAGTTTATTATTAATTTTTTTAATTAATATATAGATCCACACACACATAGATATATAAAGAAGGAGAGAGGAGAGAGAGAGTCTAAATGAAAACGATTTTAGAGAGAGAGAGAGAGTAGTGAAGAAGTATACCGGCCAGTAGTGTCGGTGTAATTTCTTTCTGATATGAAGTTCTTCTGTTTGTGTAAAATTTTGTGGGTTGGGTTGGTGGTAAATGAGAACTTAAATACAGTGAGAGGAAACCGATTGACTCCTCTTGACCTGCTTGGCTGTTTCATACACGTGGCACCATCTCATTTGAAGATGCGTGCGTTTCATAATTATGTATAAATATATACACGAAAGTCTTCTCTATATGGTCGTCAGTATGACCGTATATATAGTCACACCGGGAGTCTTCGGCTCGAGCTCGATCAGGTTAAGCCGTAGCACTGGTACACTTCCCCAACTCACTTGATCTGGTCACTCATTCGAGTCCTCCAACCCAAATCAAACTTTCTATTTTAAAAAAAAACCGTTAATTAATGATTATTAAAAAAAATAATTTTTTAATTGTTTCCCTTATCTTCTGTGCATTTTTCAACAAAATCGATCTATTTAAACCATGATCATGAACAAGTACATAAATATACTCCGAAATGAGAAGTGGATATAAGAAGTAGTATTGTTGAAATCTATCTAGCCCTAAATAGCTTGGAATTGAGGCCAAGTTGACTAAGCAAAAACGAAAGTTGATGCCTCTTATATTAAGAAATAAGTAATACACTATTAAGCACTTTAAAATTTTCATTTCAAAATATATTTTTTCTCTACCTCTCTTTTTACTCCAAAAAATATTTAGTTTTTACACAATATAATTGATCACAATCCGCTTCATTGACCGCATCATCAGCATCCATATCAATTAACCGACGAGCTCATTGAGCAAGAAACTGAACTTTTTATAATGTTAATTCAAGAAGTGGCAAACTTATCTATAATAGCATCGCGGAATCGCCTATGAGACTGAGGAGTGAGAACATAGAAAGAGGTCGGGTAGCTGCAAACGAGCGGCTTATGCGAGACTACTTTGGTGATAACACTGTTTATACATAAGATATGTTTAGATGAAGATTCCAATTGAGCAAACAACTCTTCGAACGAATAGTTGTTTATTTAGAAGAAGAATATCCGTATTTTAAACAAAAGTGGGACGCCGGAGGAAAAAGAGGTTTATCTCCGATACAATAATGTACTGACGCTATTCGGCAATTGCCAATTGACATATAGAGTAGCCTCCGACTCAGTTGACGAGTATCTTTGGATGAGAGAGAAAACATCACGAGAATACCTACACGAATTCTGCACATGTATTATTGACCTTTATGGTAAAAATAATATTTATGTAAGCCTACTTACGTTGATATTTAGAAGTTCTACACAGCGCATGAAGAAAAAAATATGGATTTCCCTGCACGCGCGGCAAACGTTCGAGAAGTCAAAAACCAGAAGACTAATAATAACCTTCAGCCGGATTTGGTCGAACATATTTCATGTATCCAACTTCCCGACAACGAATACGACTAGATTTTTAGATGTTTTTATTACTAATTATTTTCGATTTAGTGTTTTGTAATTTTTATTTTCTAATGATAATATTTTATTAATGTTATGAAATTTTTACTTTTATTATTTGTTATTTTTCATTTTCAAACCATTCATAACTATTTTATTTTGTTAAATAATTAAATTTATAATAAAAAATTAAAAAATAGGGAGAAAGATTGAGTTAGTTTGGGATAGGCTATATATACTAAACATTTATGTTATAAAAGAAAGAAAAAAAAATAATATAACGCTGATATAAATATACGAATGGTTAAGAAAAAAAATAGCCCTGCCCCAAAACATATTCAATTCCTTTTTTAATATATAACTATAAATATATAATATAAAAATAATTAACATAACATATATCTTATTATAATCGTAAAAATATAATATATATCCACCAAAATGTATTAACTCAATATTTTCATACGATTAATTAATAGCATGAAAACAAATAAGTGAATAATGTACTTGGTCAAACTAGTATAAATACCCAAATATTAAATTAGTGATTATGCATTAAATATAACGATCGCGAGCATGCAATGGTTTTTTCATCCCATCGATCTAGTTGCAATCGAGATTCAAGCAAACTTAAGGGTTGTTTGTTAAAACTAGGGATTTAAATGAGTCGAGTTACTTGCGAGCTATTCGAGCTTAGATCGTTAAAATATCGAAACGAGCCTAGTCTTAACGAGCTCGAGCTCAAGCCTACATTAAAGCTCATTTAATAAACGAGCCGAGCCCGAGCTTCAAAGAGTAGGCTCGCGAGCTTAAACGAGCCTAAACGAGCTTCATATATAAAATAATTTATATTTTATATGTTCAATTTTTAATAATTATACATATCATTTTAATAAAAATATCAAAATAATACTCGAGCATAAATGAGTCTAGCTTAAACGAGCCCGAGCTTCATAAGCTTTAAACGAGCCGAGCTCGAGCTTAAAAAATCCTAAATGAGCCCGACTCGATAAGTGTCTAGCTCGGCTCGACTCGACTCGTTTACATCCCTAGTTAAAACAAAATGATTAAATACTGAATGATTATGTGGTTTGAATAATTTAAAAGCTCTGAATGAATATGTGACATGCTGTTTGATAAAGGTTCCGAATAAATAATTTGAATGATGTAAATTACCATTTTAATCTTAATATTGATATATTATATTATAAGATATGATACGATACGATACGATATGATTGTTTAACAAGGTAACGTATAAAAGAAGGAATATTAGGGTAAAATACTTGGTGCTTAATATTCGGAATATACTTTAAGGTAGAATGATTCAGCAACGTTTCTTCTGTTTCATTCGGCACAAACTTCATTCAAAGGCATCAATTAAACACACTGAATGTTAAACGATTCAGCATTCAGCGCTAAATGGTTTTATTAAACACCAAACAAACAATATCTTATTTACTTAATTGGATGATGTTTAGGGTTAATTGTAAATTATAAGTTTGTTAGTATATATACGGTGTTGTAACCCTCTTTTTTAATTGTAACTCTTATTTCTTTAGCATCTTGCTAGAGTTTATATATATTATATATGGGTTTACTAGAAGAGGGTAATGATCATACCGAAACACTCATTCTAGTTTGCCCTTTATTGTCGTTTAAAAAAGTCTATTTTATTTGTTTAAAAGTAATAATAAATATAAAAAAGCAAACATATATCTTCTGGTTGTCTACGATCACTACGACATTGTTATCTATAAATTGCAACTATATATCTATATGCATTAATTACTTAATTAATTATTTGTAGGAAAGTAACCGCAATTAATATATATATATATATATATATAGAGAGAGAGAGAGAGAGAGAGTTCATGAGAAAAGTGATTTATTTGCGAAAAGTGTGAGAAGCATTTTAAGCCCTTGGATGATCTAATTAATGGTTAAGATGATTTGTGGCATTTTAGTAATTAAGATGATATT
>JAUEJL010073656.1:0-16233 GCA_032274825.1 Drosophyllum lusitanicum | reverse complement strand
TTTAATTGAATGACTCATTCCATTCCGTATGTAAAACAAACATGATAATAGAATGCAATGGATCATTCAATTCCATCTCCCAGTCCATTACCTTGTTCATTCCATTCATTCATCAATACACTATGTCCAATCAAACACACCCCGGTATTTCTCAACTTATCATGTTAAACTTAAACTATATTAAGGAAAAAAGAAAGAAAAAAGTGTATGGGGAACATTTTTGCAAGTCAAATCCATCGTTATAGACAGAACATCAAATCCCAATTATTGATTTCATAGGAAAAGACATGGCCACTTACAACCAACACAACACATCACAACACAGCACAAAATATATTTTAAAAGATAGGAGTTTGATGTCTTGTTTCAAGAAGGTAATTTGCTTGAAGAAATCTTTGTTGTGTACGTAGAAAAACACTTTAAATGGTTTGGTTGGAGATCTTACTTATAATTGTAATTATAACACATTTTCAGATGTACTTATTTCTTGATAGTAATTGTTCTATACAACTAATTAGATTGCTAAATTCTGTTATTAAGAATTCAGATTTTAAGATCTTGTTCAAGTCAAAGAATTCTTGATATTTATCGTAATGAATATCATTATATTATCTTAACAAAATATCTTAGGTATTCTATAATCCGTTAACTCAAACCAATTAAGATGCTACCAGATCGGGATCTAACGAACATATAGTCAATATCAAAATCTCGTGTAAATTCGTATACTTATAAGGACCTTATATAAGATCGATATGTATTAATCAAATACAGTCGTACGATATTAAGATTTAAATTCATTTGTGCAATATAAAAGCTATAAACACTGAATGGACACATTTGCTTCATTAGGCCAAATGCATGTGTTCTTCAAGAATCATTGTTAAGGTGGGTGGACCATCATATCTTACAACTTTTTTCTCTCCTTTTTGCAATATCTTTCTTTCTTTAAACTATTAGGAGGACTGTAAACTAATTGTATTGTGCCAACTTGTTTGGTTACCTTTAAGTATGTTATTATTGATAAAGAAATAAATAATGTAATTATCTTCCAAAGCTAGTGAGAAAACAACCGAGCAATATAAATCAGCTTTTTCCTAGGCAGACACACGCCCACTGATCTACACCATATTCACAACAGACTTAAACCCTCAACCCACTAAGCTACGTTTCAAAGCAAAAGACAATAATATGAATCATAAACATAAACGATCACACCGAGATTTCTCTTATTCATACAATATGCCATCTTGTGACATTGATTGGCATATATAACTTTTGAACAATATTTGAGTAGCAAGTTATTGAACTTATGGATTTGTTAAAACAATACATGTAACTTGGCATATAACGAGGACCCGGAGATGATAACTCCAAATAAAACAGTAAATAAAACCGTTTGTCCTCGTATGAGCGACTATAGACACAAAAAACAAAGTCATATCATATTCAAAAAGGATGCACCCCTGAATAGGAAGTACTTGAATAAAGAGAAGAGCGAGGATTACATGCCCTGATCCAAGAGATAATCACCCAACCTTTCCACAACCATGTTGCATTGACCTGGAGCCACGGGCTCATCGTAGAGGCCAAACACCATGGCTTGACCAGTTTTCTTGATGCAGATCCCTCCAGCTCCCTGCCAATTCAAATATCATATACCAACTTCTTTGCCCATATTTTAGGAGACAAATGATTGATTTTCTAGGCAACGTGGTCAAAATATGACGAGTCGAATCAAGTTAACCCAGAAAAACTTTTACATCCGTGTGCAACGTATGATTATACAACTATATTATGATGAAAATAATCAAAAAATTCTTGATAAACCAGTTTACGAGGTTTTTATGCATATAATGATATAAATACACTTAGGGGATGACTATTGACTTTCAACCAGCTTGACCTATTGGACTTGTTTCTCTTTTAACTAAATCTATTAGCTTCACCCATTTGAACAATTATAGGATGTTCTGGCTTTCATGGAACCTTGATAGACCCATTTATAGGATGTTATGGCTTTCATGGAACCTCGATAATTTTCATAAATTCAGCGTAGTTAAATAACCTAAAGGAGCAAGCTAATTAACAAAGACAATTAACAAGGCAAAGGTGTGAGAAGAGTATAGTGTCAGATTTTATATCTCACAAGGATAAACAGCTATGAAATTTGGATGCTGTCTAGTGCTCAAAACAGGTGTGCTTGAGTCGGCATGCCAACATTCTTTGTCCGCTTTTTTAAAAAACTTTTATAAATAATTAGTATTTTAAATATGATTATAAAAGCTATTGAATCAAGAAAATATGTAATTTCTTTTAGTCAATTGGTTTAGGAGTTTCATAACATCTGAATAACACTTTGGGTGAGTTTCACCCCATTTATTTAGGTAAGTTTTTAAAGTTGACGTAAAAAAAAGATCCCAATCCAAATTGGCCAATTTTAAAGTAAATGGGTTGACAGTTTACACTTCCACCTCTAATCCTGCCTGCAAGTACATTTGACCGCGTTGAGACCTAAGAGGGGGTTATTTACCTTCTTTCCACGGATGACAGCTCCAGGCTCACCTTGGATCACCATATACTTTGCACCACTTAGGAATAAACCCGTAGGGGCAAGATTACCAGGTTCATTGAATTCTTTGATGATGGCATTAATCTCCTCAGGTTTAAACTGCACAAAAATAGAGTACAGGAACGAATGTATAAGATACTTGAAGTTGATATGCACATAGCTATGATCTGTATCTGACCCAGTGGTCTAATAACTCCCAAACACCTATACCAGTGAACTATAGATTACAACAACATAGTCAGACAATTGACGTATATAAAACCACCACTAGTATGTTAAGAGTATCGGGAATGGTGACACCCTACCACTCCCACGAAACCGCTTTTTTTTCCACCACTTAGCCGCGTAGTGGTCACTCCCCTCACACCAGATTCTGAGACCCACCTAATTCCCACTAACCAATCAAAGATTAAAAAGAACAAAAAGAAAGAGAGAGAGATCAGTTGGGGGACTGTCTATTTCTCCACCACACAGCTTCAAAGGCTGCATTCAGAATCACATGCAAGCTCCACTCACACATACATGGAGTGGGAAAAATGTTTGATCACTTCGTGGTCACCCCGACCACACTTCCGCTCCTAATACTCTAATGGTTGCATTAGATAAAGAGAGTGTTATTACAATGCAAGTGATGGCAAGATCTTTAAAAAACTGTAAAATGCTACTGTCGAAAATTTGCTCACCATGACAACAGAAAACGACAAAGTAACTCCACATACTGACATTCATAATGTTCAGGTAAACTAAGAGAACCCCAAACTTCACAAGTCATAATCTGTTTCCTTGCCACCCAATAGAATACACCCTATGGAACATACTTTTACCACATGTAGTGTCAATGTTTATGTGAAAAACATCGATACCTAGGCTAAATTAACTATACCCAATGACAATTATATAGGATCACATGCATTGCAGTATGGCATCTTGACCATAAGCTTAGAGTAATCATCAAACTTAACAATAATCTTTTTAGTCTAATTGCGGCATCATCATAGCACTTGAAATCATATAATTGGAGGTCGTGAGGATTACAACAACATTAAAATTTCATTTGAACATTTTTATCTCTAAAACTTACTTCGAGTGGCATTTCTGGTTTGCAAGTTTCAAAGAATCACCAGAGTCCAGACAGCCTTGGAACCTAAAACACATAATCTTGCCTCTATACCTAATTGAACAAGTGTGTTTTTTGATTTTCATCACATAACACATTTGATATAAATTACATGGCCAGTGGGACTGCCAGAATCCTCTATTAGCACGTATTGGCAATTCCAGATAGATGCACAGAAATGCAAGTATATAGTTGATTGCAAAGGTGGTGTTGAATTGAAGAAGCGAGTGCGCAACTGCGCACTGCAAGTCATTCTACAGAATTTTTCCAACATAGAATGTTGGAGTATCAAATCTAGAAAGCGTACATTCATAGAGAATGATTTAGAAAGGAGGATTCAGACGCAATCGACCAGAGAATTCAATTGACCAAACATGTTTAAATTTTATGAACATATTATGATATTACATAGTATATGATCAGGTTTAGAAAGCGTACATTCATAAAGTACTATGACACGTAGAAGAATGATCGCACTATAGCAGACCAGATCAACATATACAAAATTAATCGAAATCCAAACCTTAAAACGATTTCATGGAGTATACCTAAAACGGAAAGGAAAAACAAATTAATCAATTTATGAAAATTAGACCATTACAAACATAATAATCAAATTATATGTCAGTCCTGACTCCAACACCAAAAATTGATCAATAAAATTCGAAAAACAGACCTGGGGGAAGGAAGAGCTCTTCGCCCAGACGGTACCATCGGTGCCAAAGATAGCGGCGGAGCTGAGATGCTGACCACTGCCGTCAATGTCACACATCAAATGCTCATCGACGTAAGTTTGCCACGACATTTTGAGATTGTGTTTTGGGTGAAATTAGTGTGATTGTTTCGAAATTGCAAGTGTGAATTGGGAAGAAACGCGAGATTTAAAGTTGATTTTAGGGTTAATTTGAAGAGAAGCGATGATTGTGATGAGGTGAGAACGAGCGGTCTTCTCGCCATTGTCGATGTTTGGCCTCCATTCAATCACCTTCATTCCCGCTCGCCTTTCTTTAAGGACTTCCCTTCCTAATTATTCAATCACCTTCATCTCACGGTTTTATATCTCTCCAACTAATAAAATTCAGAGTCAATTACACCGTTGGTCCTTTTAGTATACGGAGTATTTCACTGTTAGTTCTTTAAGCTAAAAAGTTGTAATGTTAGTCCTTTAAATAAGCTTTGTGCATGTAATTAGTCCTTTAACCGTTAACTTTAACGGTGTTATGGTTAAATCTTTTATAAATGACTATATTACCCCTTTCCTCTCTATATCTTTCCTCCCTATTTAATTCAAGCATCCCCCTTCCTCTCTATCTTGGCCTCGTCTGGCAGCCGCCACCACCGGACCATCGCCGGATCGTCATTGCCACTGGTCCATTGCCGAACCACTGTCGGAGTGGGGCCGACGGCAATGGATGGATGGAGAATTATAATTTTTGCACCGTCACTGCCACTGGACAATTTTCTACTTATTTCAAGAAGCCTACTATTAAGTGCTTGAATTTCAGGATCAAGCTCAATATCTTCAGTGAAATCCTTCATGAAATCAGGCAACTGTATCACCGGGTTAGGTACATCATCTGACCATCTAGATTTCCTCTTCCTCGTGCTAGTTGTCCCACTTCCATCGCTTACTGCACCCCCTTCTTCGCTCGGCGGAGGATCCCAGTGGCTTTTCCTCTGTCTCCTACTGGTTAGCGGAGCAATCTTTATCAGTGCCATTATACGTGTTGTTTGTGAGACCAATTTCAGACAACACTTTCCGAATGATCTGATTTACAGGATTTTTAGAGGTGTTATCAACCGTCTGCCCGTCTATAGGCTCCGTAACTGAGTTTTGATTTTCTTGAACAGAGGCTAGAGTTTCTAGTTGCTGAATATTGTTCTTTGTATTAGATTTGTGGGTCTGATTGTTGTTCATTGAGTCGGAAATTTGAGGTTTTGTGGATGGATTTTGAAGAACGTCGATAGGAACTAGGGTTTCAGATTGAACGAGTCTCATCGATGAGCAGCGGTGGTGCGTTCCATGGTGTCTTTCAGAGTGTGGTGGTTAGCGACGGCGATCGATGGTTGGTGTAGGTGAAGGGGTGCTCCGGCTGTGATGACGGGGCGGTGGTTGAAGAAGGCGGCAGCCTTCTTTACATTAGGGTTTAAGTGTATAAATTATAAAGGGTTGAGTTTGTAAAGGGTAAAATAGTCATTTTAAAAGATGTAACCATAACACCGTTAAAGTTAACGGTTAAAGAACTAATTACATTTACAAAACTCATTTAAAGGACTAATATTATAACCTTTTGGTTTAAAGGACTAAAAGTGAAATACCCCATATACTAAAAGGATCAACAGTGTAATTGACTCTAAAATTTATACATTAAGTTTACTTTATTTTCTATTACTCTTTATATGATATGATTGAACAGATTAAACTTCTTATGTAGCTAAAATATTGAAAAAGTTTATAAGTTAATAACTTGAACAAATAGGTAAAGCTTGTATATTTTATTACGGAAAAGAGTCCTCAAATGTATATGTGAGAAATTTGTCCGATGCATGACAAATTAATAACACTACCTGATACATAAACCTATCGGGTCACACATGTAAACCCGAATCAACAACAATTTATTATATTAGATTAGGCAGAACGTCAATCATAGAACTTTCTTTACTAGAACGATATTCATAAGTTAGTTACGAATAATAATGTTTCGAGTCATCTTTAAACGCAAAAAATTGAAAAATTCACAAAAGTGAAATATTGTGAAACACTGTTGTCCGTGGTGTTGACCTAGTCAAGGCATGCAAAGGGCGCATGGTAATCTACACCCTTGACAACAAACGACTTTGCTCAACATGAAAGTGATAGATTGCATGTTTTGCATAGTAGACCCATATGGGTGAGGTGTAATGCGGCTATATGCCAACTAATCAAGGGTAATCTTCGAGGATTATGACTTGATTACTATCTTGACATTTGGGTGATCTCCATGCTATTCCGGAGAGAAAGAGAGAGAAAATGTTTAGTGAGAGTATGAGAGAAAAAGAAGAACCAAGTGTATATTACACATTTGATGCTTAAGGGAGCTAGCACTGGATTTAGGTCATTGCAGATGTGTGCTCACGATAGAGGGTGACTATCTTGCTTCCTACGCACGAATCCAACATATCAAGGTCCGTTTCTTGACCCTCTTCTTGTTTTTGCATGCATGGTGACTTCATGAATCCATTTAACCCGAGAATTATTATTTTTTGACAACTAAAGATAGAAGAATCTTGAAACATAAGGGACTAGCTAATTCATTGGTCAATGAAGAATGGTTTGAGACACAATACGCTGAATTACACAAAACTAAATGGATCCATGTTGTATCTAACTTCCAAATAGATTGGGAATCTCCAAGCGTCATACTGAAGGATAAAATAGTGAACCTAGGAATCAAAGTGAATACTAAGAGGGAACATGTGTTTGATAATAACCAAACTTGGGTTGATACTACGGGTGATGGGTTTGTTGCTTCTTTTTGTGTTAAACTTGTTTGTTTTGAAGTCCTACAACACCAACAAGAGGTATCAGAGCCTCTTGAAGGCTCATGCATGCTCAAAATTGAACTATGAAAATCATATTCATGCATACAAAGTGCATTTTCAAGCGCATGACCGTGCATTT
The DNA here is from genome assembly GCA_032274825.1 of Drosophyllum lusitanicum. Lineage (NCBI taxonomy): Eukaryota > Viridiplantae > Streptophyta > Magnoliopsida > Caryophyllales > Drosophyllaceae > Drosophyllum > Drosophyllum lusitanicum. Next base: position 8,880 of record JAUEJL010073656.1, on the reverse strand, counting down.
CATTTGCTTATAAAGCACATCCTACGTATTTAAGCGCACACTATGCGTCTAGCTATGCTCTTCACATAATTTTATTTTATGGTTTGGTTTACATGCATATTGTGTTATTGTTACGAGTTATGTTTGCACAATATATGAACATGCAAAAAGGAGTGTTTATGAAGACTATTTTCATCGAATTAAACGCATGCAAGCATCAAAGTTGGTTTAATTTGCATGCATGGTTTTCTTTATTTCTGATGTTTATTTTTCTACAAATTGTAAATATTTTCAATCATTTTGTTAAAAAAATCATTCAAGTTAGAATTTCATGAAGAGTAGTAGGTGGTGCATGGGCAGAGTACACCTATGCACTTAGGGCCAGACTGTTTCGCAAACCATGCTTTAGACCATAAAATTGTTTTGTGATCTTAAGTTTGTTGTTTTATATTGACACGTCATTGCCTTTATTGTTATGTGTTAATTGGAATTATCTTACGAATGATTGAGACTGAAATCTAATTAAAATGGAGAGCTCTATGTGAGGAATGGGAACGTGAAGGCTATGGTTTTTCATTGAGTACTCGTCATGCGCAAAGGGAGCATGGTGTGGAGAATCATGGTTTTTTCAAAGGGTGCACGCCGAGGTGCATTTGTGCATAGCGTGCACCATATTACCGGGTTGATGTGTTATTTTTTCTTGTTTTTCGTTGTACGGCTTGACCCATTTGCAATTAGGGTTTTCTAGTTGTCAATATAAATATCCGTAGCTAGGGTTCTAGTCATTGTACATTAAAAAAAATTCAGTATAAATCAAAGAAGTCTTTGTTACTGTCCTTGGACGTAGGTCGTTGCTTTGATGGCCGAATCACGTGAAATCTTTAGTGTGTTTATGTTCATTGTTATATGTATCTTTTAACGCGATGTTCTTAAATCCTTACATTTATACCTCTGATTGTGATGTGTGCTTCATCATTTCTATCGCAAATTTGAGACATACGGTATGTATCATGTTTATTTGATTAATTTAAAATTTAATGACTTGGGTATCGACTTTAATTATTTTTATAAATTAGAATAGGAATATGTGTGAACATCACCTAGATCATAAGTCGTGTGTACTTAAGTTTGACCACCAATATACTCATATAGGCTCATGAAAAATCAATTTTGAGTAAAAGTCTATGTTGTTGCATTTGTGGTGGTGTCTATATTTCCCAAGTATAAATTCGGGTCGGATCCACACATCTTTTAAAAGGTCGGTTTACTTGGTGATTTCCTAGTCGAGTCTTGAGCCCAATACATAGACGAGGTTAAGCATGTCAAGTTATTTATAACTTGAATCTCACAAGGTTTATGGTAATGGTTACTTACGTAGGATCAACCATTTACAAGTAGTAAAATGAAATATGAATTAACCTTAATAAATTGATTTTATATTTAAATGGCCTATTAATTAATTAATTTAAAAAGGACTTTGTACTAAAATTCGCTAACACAAGTTTAGATTATGTCGTAGATGACTTAAACAATCGAAGCACTTTGGTTTAAAATATCTTTTAATAGAGTTGAGAAAAATGAAGAGATGATATAGTATATGGTACTCTGGAAATTAAAATAAAGTGAGAATATATTGGCATTTATAGATTAAACCGGAGGACGAAGAAACTAATTACCAAACTGTCAAATGGTAAAATCACAACGTTCATATTCACCATCTTTCCTTGGTTTGGTGGTCTTGGCGGGGAGCCCTTCAGCGGAGCGGGTGTAGCTGCCGGCGCCTCTACGCCCAACACCCCACCCAGCTCGTCGGGGTACTCACTCCTTTCACCCTAATGACAAATTTGGATATTTCTAGTGTTTCGGAAGAGGAAATATAATATTATAAAACTCGTTAGAAGTGTATTTTAGTACATAAGTTCTCCTAAATGAATCTATAAAAAAAATAGATTTTTTTAACCTTAAATATATACCCATCCTAATCTACACTTATGTTCAGAACTTGAACTCTTAACCTCAAAGAGGAATGAGAACACTATGAAATCACATTGATATGGCTAATAGAAAGGCCCTCATAGATCCCTTGGGTTAAATGAGTTGAAAGTGCATAAAATCTTCTAATCACTTCATTAAACGAATTAAGAGAATTATTATAACTATCTAGTTTTGTTATCATATTTAACACATTAATTATTAAAAAAAAAAAAAATCCTTTCTGAACCCAACCCAACCCGCCAAACCCACCCCCTCCAAAACCAAAAAAAAGTTATCACCCTTGGATTATATTATTATATTTATATAACCAACCATCAAGTAGGTCTCATATTGAAAAGGAGGTTGTATGTTCTGTTTTTATATGGCCCATTGAGGTGGATTGGTATGAGTATAAACACCAGTTCACTTTCCGTCTTTAAGAAACTCGAGAACGGAGTGTAAAGAACGATCCAAGCAACAAAATGGCAGCTAATACCTAAACATTAGCAGGAATTCCGAATTAACAAGTTGACAAGCGAAAACTGATCGACCCCAAATTGTTGACCAAGTAAAGATATCTTGAAATAGGCGCTTAGGCATAAGTTGGAAGGGATAGAAACAGGTCAAAGCACAGAAACTTCAAGTATCAGATTAATACATAAATAACTCACACTCTACACTCTCACATGAACTCACAACATCTCAGAACATATATCTCCTAAATTTACCACTGGCAAGTGGCAAAAAGAAAGTGATACTCCTGTAATCCAACAAAAAAGATCCCTTTTTATCTATATAAATTTTTTAAATTTAATCTTGGTGAATTATTGAGATAGGGAGTTAAAAGTGGTGAGACCATAAAGGGCAGTTAGAAATAGCCCAATAGATTGTATATTGACCTTGCTGGCTGGGTGGAGTAGAGAAAGAAATAGAAGGAAATGATATCAAATCAAAAGGTAAACATAACATTTTTCCTTTTTTTTCCTTCTAATTTGATAGGAAGAACTATAAGATAAGCGTCGTCACAATACACAAGGATAATCATATAGAAGAGTTTCTTTATGACGGGTCAACTTACGTACCAAAGTGTTGATGCTTCAAATATCATCATCCGCAAGAAGTCTGATATATGCCTGTTAAATGGTCTATTCTCCACTTGAACTCCATATCTTAATCACTAATAGTTGAGTACTAGTGTCATGACTTGCATGACCACAAAATAGATGACTGGTAGCAATTTAATGAGTAGGATCAGAAGCCAATCTATTTACTTACATTATTACATATTAACAGGCACATCCCAAATTTATAGAGGAAGGACCAAAAAAATCATACTAATTGCTACAGCAACTGGGGCTAGTATAGAAATAACTAAGCATTTTTGCTACGGAAGTGGCTAAAGTATGCGATTCGTTTGAGGATATCAAGTTATCAACTATGCTGCCAAGATCAAAGCCTTATATTATTGCAAAGCATCATTTTCAAGAGTTGAATATGAAAAATATTACAGATTTATATGCTATTTAATGCTGTCTGGACCATGCAATGGTATAAAGGTGTCTTCAAAGCTGTGATTGAAGATTTAATATGCTGAGTAAAGTAGTAAAGAAAAAAGATACTAAATTGTTCTCATCAGGAATAATGGAGCTTAGAAGTGGCAACTGGTGTTAAGTACAAAAAGGGTGTGTTCAGTGAGAACTGTTTATAAGTTATTATGATAGTTAGTTCAGAAATGTCTACGAATACTAACCCATTTCATACCAAGCTCGTATCATGCTATAAAATAAACCCAAGTGTAGAACTCATCCCCAAAAGCTAGCTTGTAAGGGGAGGGGACATCTAGACTTATAAGCCACCAACTTAATTTACTTTTAGCCGATTTGGGATCATAACATCTACTTCCTCATTTTTATCAATAATATCATTAGTTATATGACACCTGCAGGCAGTGTCAGGAGATGCAGGTCATGGGTTTTTTGGACCACTTCAATTCAGTAAATTGAATTATGCCATTTTCAATTTAAACGTGTCAAAAAATGAGAGCCCCATAATACCAGGGCCACAACCAATAATGAATGCCAAAATCATGTAGGATATGATGATGCTTTACATCCAAGACCAAGTTTAACTTCAAATTAAGCCTATATGAAGAAGAAGCTAGATTCATGTAGGATCACAACATGTTTATTGTCAATTTGTATATTTCTAGTAGTTTTGAGGGCTGATGCATCACCTTTGTAGATAGATAGATAGAGTGAAACTTTGAGTCGTCGCCATAAATTACTAATACAAGCATTAAGCATACAAATACAATAGTCTCCCTTAAACTTAAACAAAACAAGTTATGATTCTGGTTGTCAGTCTCAAGAATATATTAATGGCCTGAAAACCCGAATTGTTCAAGTCAAGCACATTTAAGTTGAGGCCTGCGTTATTTTATTTTTGCCTTTTTTTCATTTACTGTTACCAATAACTAAATCATACAGACATACAGTTACAAAGTATATCCACACCCACCTCAATTGAAGAAGAAAAATTGGAACAAAGTTCATCTTCTAAGGCAATGTCGAAAATGAATCGCAGTTTCCACTAATGCCATTCATGGACATCTCACAACTCCTTTTGGGCTTTGGTAGTATGACCAGATGTCTCCTTTCTACTTTCTATAACATGATTTTTCATTAAAGTGAGACTGTGTCTTTAACATTGCTCTCCATATTAACTAAAAATATTCCTACTTCAGTTAACAATGTTATCTTGAATCATCTGCTGAACAAATCAACATCCAAGTTCCAGATTACTTGCAATAGAGCATATACCTGAAAGCATGAGAAGACTTCCTCATAGACAGTCAACAACTTCATTGCTTTAATTTGGCTAGTGTTGTAGCCACTAAACACAAGGTACCACAAGCCTTCGTAATTGGCAGGAATGTGGGGTTGAATTGTAAAATCTGCAATGAGAGATGGAGAAGATGGAATGATTAATGAATGAATGCCTATGTAGATGTCCAAACACATATTTCAAATAACTAGAACTTAAGATGTGATTCTAACACCATGAGAGTGTAAAGAAACGCGTAATTGACCTAAACAATAACACCACACAAACAAGCAAATAGCAAAAGAGAAACAAGAACACGAGAATATTACGTGGTTCACTTGATCGGTATGATCAAGTTACGTCCACGGCCGAACTAGAGATTACTTTTCTTATTAGATGCTCAAAAGGTTACAATTATAGGAAATGGATATTTATAGAGGAGAAACTAGAGTAAACATCTAAACCCTAAAGGAATAGCCGCCACCTAAAACCTAATAAAAAATGCCGCCCAAAATGTTGCTCGGTGTGCACCATAAGTGCACTGCATGCCACCTAAAAGAATTAAATACCAAAACTCTGATATTTAATGCTCCACGTCGTGTACTAGGTCCTCTCGCCAAGATGCATTGAAAAAACAAAAGACACCACGCAGAGCAATAATGCTCCACGGCGTGGAGCATAATGTCATGCAAACTCACATCTTTATGATAGCCTCCACATCCCAACAATCTCCCATTTGGAGGTTGATTGACTCAATTGCCATTCAAGATCCGTAATCTCCATAACCTTTTCTTGTTCATCTCTAGCTCAGCGTCTTCATACATCACTGAATCTGAAGACCAGTTGAAGGCATGCAAAGCTTCAGCTTATTTGTTGTCACCACCTTACTAAACATGTTTGCAGGATTCTTCGTACCAAGGATTTTCTTTAAGGACAACGTACCATCACTTATCATTCCCTGATAAAGTGCTACCTCATCGGAATGTGTTTCGTCCTGCTGTGAAACACCGGATTCTTCGCAAGGTGAATTGCACTTTGATTATCACAGTAGAAAACACTATCATCTCGTTTCATACCCAACTCTGACAGAAAATTCTTTAACCAAATGAGCTCTTTACTAGCTTCTGCAATCGCCATGTACCCTGCTCCGGTGGTTGAGAGAGCAACTCTTTTCTGTAACCTAGACATCCAACTGAATGTTGTTCCACCAACTGTGAACATAAAACCCGTAGTGCTCTTGCCTGATTCTGAACAACCCCCTAAATCAGCATCAGCAAAGCCTAATAAAATAACACTTTTCTTCTTGAAATACGGTGAAGTTTTAGAAGTCTCCTTTAAGTAGTGTAACAGCTATTTCACCGCCTCCCAATGCTCTTTCCCCGGATGGCCGGATTAGACATAATTCTGCTAACAACTCCCACTGCATGAGCAATATCTGGCGTGGTGCAAACCATTGCATACATTAAACTGCTAACTGCCGAAGCATAAGGAACTTTAGCCATTTCATCTTTGTCTTCATCCGTCTGAGGTGATTGTTTCTTAGAGAGTTTCAAATGAGTAGCCATAGGTGTGCTTCTAACTCTGGCGTCATTCATCCTGAACATATCTAAAACTTTCAAAATGTATTTTTCTTGAGAAAGTTTTAGTATACCTTCGGTTCTATCTCTGACAATACTCATGCCAAGTATCTGTCTTGCAGCACCCAAATCTTTCATCTCGGATTCTTGAGATAATTGTTTCTTTAATCTGTTGATTTCTGCCATATCTAATCCTGCAATCAACATGTCATCAACATATAACAACAGTACTATATAAGAGGGTCTGAATTTCTTCAGATAACAACAGTGATCCATCTCACATCTTGTGTAACCACTCCTTTGCATAAAGCTGTCAAACTTCAAGTACCACTGCCATGGTGCTTGCTTCAACCCATACAGACTTTTCTTCAACTTACAAACCAGGTATTCTTTACCAGCAATATGAAAACCTATGGCTGTACCATATAGATGTCTTCATCAAGGTCACCATGTAAGAATGATGTCTTAACATCTAACTGCTCTAGATGTAAGTCTTATGCTGCAACAATACTAAGGACCAGCCTATGATGTCTTAACATCTAACTGTTGAGAAGATTTCATTGTAATCGATCCCTCTAATATGTTAGAACCCCTTTGCTACCAATCTCGCCTTCTACCGTTTGCTGCCATAAGATTCTTCTTTCACCCTTAACACCCATTTATTTTGTAGTGCTTTCTTTCCTGCTGGTAACTTGACCAAGGACCAAGTCTGGTTCTTTTCAAGTGAATCCATCTCATCCCTCATGGCCTTCTTCCACTGTATGCATTCTTTAACTTTTAAAGCCTCTGAATAAGATTCTGTTTCACCTTTTTTGGTCAACAGCAAATAATTTGCTGATGGAGAGTATCTAGCTGGAGGCGTTCGTTCTCTTGTGGATCTTCTCAAAAGGGTTGCATCATCAGTATCACTCTCACCTAAGCTCCCACTGTCGTCTGAGCTCCGACTATCACCTGAGCTCCCACTATTTCCAAGTCCCCCACTACTTTTTGAACCCTCAACATTTTCTGAAAGCTTACTTGCAAGATCATCATCTGAGTCATCTTCAACCACAACTTGATCTTTCTTGTTGGATTCTTTTTCAGTGTTGGAATATGCTGAAGACTTATATTTATAAAGTGAGCTTTCATTGAATGTGACATCTCTGCTTCTGACAACCTTCTTAGCCTGGTCATCCCAAAAACGATATCCCATCTCATCTGAGCCATAGCTAATGAATACACACTTCTTAGCTTTTGCTTCAAGTTTGTCTCTATCAGCATCTTTGACTTTCACACACGCATCACAACCAAAGACCTTCAAGTGCGAGGGACTAACTTCTTTACCTTGCCATTCTTCTTCTAGAATCTTGAACCCCAATGGGACTGAGGATCCATGATTTATAAGATACGCCGCTGTGTTAACAAAATCTGACCAGAACATCTTAGGTAGCCCTACATGTAACCTCATGCTCTTCGCCTGTTCATTCAGAGTCCTGTTCATTCTTTCAACGACTCCATTTTGCTGAGGAGTTTCTGAAACTGTTTTGATCATCCTTATCCCATTTTCTTCACAAAATAAACTCCTTGCTGTTGTATTCTCCCCCATTATTAGACTTTAGACATTTAACCTGCAGATTAGTTTCTTTTTCAACAGCAACTTTCCATCTTTTAAAGATAACAAAAACATCAAAATTATTTTTAAGAAAATAAACCCATACATTGCTAGTGGCATCATCAATAAAGGTGACATAGTACCGTGATCCGCCTATCGATGCAACTGATGTAGGCCCGTATACATCCGTATGAATCAGTTCCAACTTCCCAACCTTGGGTGACCTTCCAGATTTTGCAAAAGTAAGTTTTTTCTGTTTGCCAATAACACATGGCTCGCAGAAACCAACTGTCACCTTCTTCAAACCAGGAATTCTGCCTTTTGAAACCATCTCCTTTATACCTTTCTCACTCACATGCCCAAGTTTTTCGTGCCATAGAGTGTTACTACCTACATCTTCATCAACAGCTGCGTTCACATCATCAACCGGTACCTCTTCCATGTATAAAGTCCCTCTCTTATGACCACGGGCAACAACCATATTCCCCTTTACTACTTTCCACCGGTGATTACCGAAAACTACGTGAAGTCCTTCATCATCCAACTGCCCAACTGAAATTAGCTTTTTCTTGAGGCCAGGAATGTACCTCACATTTTTCAGAGTCCAATCTGTACTAACGGAAGTTCTGAGAATAACATATCCAATACCCGTTGTAACACCGGAAAAATCACAAGCCAATTTTTTTTTAAACGCTGCGGAAGATTAATTTAAACAAACACATTACATATAATCCAATAATTACAAATGTACATCACTTGTTCAAACCCAACATCATCTACAACTGTTTTAGTGTTACAAAAATGACTGGCTCGTCTCTTTAAAAACATAGTATCAGAGTGAGGTCAACTCTTCCTTCTGCAACAACAAACACGAACCTGCAAAACATCAACTGAGGGGAATTAGCACAAAGCTAAGTGAGTAGAGGCTAAACACCA
>JAUEJL010073645.1:0-16235 GCA_032274825.1 Drosophyllum lusitanicum | reverse complement strand
ATTTTCAACACAAGTTATCTTTTGTCAACTTAACCATCAACTCAATGTCTACTAATTAATGAAGGATGGTAAATCAACAGTGAATTTTGTAGAATAAATACCTCATCTTGTAATGAAGAAAATGTACCTCTTGTATGAACTTTTATAAGTTATACAATTCTCCTACTTCTTCTACTTCCATTTCTCTCAATGTTCTAAGTTGTTTTATTAATCTTGAGCTAATCATTGTTAAAATTATAACAGATTTCTAATAATTTAAAATTTGTAATTTATCGGCATAGCTAAAATTATCTAACATAATGTTAAACTAACAAGTCATTTAGACCATTAGACAAATAAAGGGTATAATCAACCCGGGTTAAAAACTGTCAAGCTTGAAACTCTACTCGACTTTAAAACTCGAGCTTGACTGAGCCTTAAATCTCAAGTTCGAGCTTGAGTCGATAAACTACTAGACGATGATCTCGAGCTCAACTCTAAACAATAATAAATTCTGTTTTTTGAAAGGCAAATAAAATCAGTTTTAAACACCGAAATGTGGCTAGATGTCACCATAGACAAACTTAAATTATTAGACAATCTAGTGATATAAATATCATGTATTTAAGTAGTTTGGGAGTAAAATAATACGCGACTCAACTAATTTTAATTGCATAGATTATTTCAGAAAAATTAAGCTAAAGAAAAAATGATACACATGATGTTACTCTTATAAACTAATTAAATAAATAAATAATGAAAAGACTATTTTATCCCTTTAATTAAATGGTTTGTGAAAGTAAAACATAAATTATGAATCATTTCCCCATAATTAAATAAATACCTTTGTTTTCCTTTTTTTCTATATATATACACCTCCTGGAACAAGAAAGGAAGGAACCCTTGTAGTTTATTTGTTGCTCAAGAAACTTGCTGTTCTTCCTTCCTCTTCGGTGAGAAGATAAGAAACGATGCCGACCGACATTGAAGATGAGATCAAGGACGAGAAGAACCCTCCACCTCTTGATGAAGACGATATTGCTCTCCTTAAGACTTATGTAAGCACTACCCCTTTTCTCGTCATAAACCCTAAATTTTTTTGAGTTTTCATATCAATCGTTAGATGAAAAATTAGTTCTTTAATGAAATGCTGTGATAGCGGTTTCTTTCTGGTTTTTACTATTGAAGTAATTGGTCGATTATGTATTGAAGTTTTAGGATTTAATCTTTGTTGCCGGTAGTACTATGGTGGACTTATGTGGTATGGTTCGTGTAGGGATTGGGGCCTTATTCCACCAGCATAAAGAAAGCAGAGAAGGATGTCAAGGATATGGCAAAAAGGATCAATGATTTATGTGGTATGTTTACTTATTACGCAAGATTTTATACTTGTCATCCTTGGGGCAGCTAATTAAAGCTGCTTATTGCATTTTGATAAATTGTTTGTGCTTATCTGCCAATTTGAGGGTGAACTAAACAGTTCTGAATAAGCTGCTTATGTTTTGTTACAATAAAAACAAATGCAAACTCTATCTCCTGGATTTTTTTTGTTACTGTTTCCCCTTATTTAGAAAAACACAGGCAGGTTTAGTAAGCTATCTCAAACACCCCCTTGATGAGGTGTATGACATATATTAGGGAACAATAATTGTAATTGGTTTTAGAGTTTATTGACTTATTTGTTACCATAGCTATGTAATTTTTTTTCTAGTACTAAGTTCACTTTAGTTTCCTTAATTGGTCATTTCAATCGTGTATGATTTGATGTTCTAACCTCGCAATGAAATATAAAAATTACAACCTTGTATTTGGTTTATTAGTATATTTTTACATATGTCTATTATATATGGATATTGTTAACCAAATCCGATGCTTTTTTTTTCTCTCCTGAACTCTAGTTTTTCCTCTTCAATTCTGATAGGCATTAAGGAGTCAGACACTGGATTAGCTGCACCTAGTCAATGGGATCTTGTCTCTGATAAACAAATGATGCAAGAGGAGCAACCTCTTCAGGTTCAATTATTTGCTTGTTCAAATAAGAAGTTATTACTTTTTTTCTATCCTGTTCACAATGCTTTCTGGTTTATGCCAACAGGTGGCTAGATGCACAAAGATAATTAATCCAAACACAGAAGATGCAAAATATGTTATAAATGTCAAGCAAATTGCAAAGGTATGCAATTGAAAATGTGGATATCATTTTCTCTATAAAGTATTCGATACTTTTGGTTTGATTTATATAAGAATAGATTCACCTGATACTCTGTTTCTACAAATTTACAGTTTGTTGTTGGGTTGGGTGACAAAGTTTCGCCTACTGATATTGAAGAAGGCATGCGTGTTGGGTAGGTTGCAGTGTTTTTGCCTTTAGCTTCTTCATTTTGTGTCAAATAAGTTGCTAATCTTGGTGCTCAATTGCAGTGTTGATCGCAATAAATATCAGATTCAGATCCCATTACCTCCTAAGATTGATCCTAGTGTGACCATGATGACTGTGGAGGAAAAGCCAGACGTGACTTATAATGATGTAGGCGGATGTAAGGAACAGATTGAAAAGATGAGAGAGGTTTGTAACAATTGCTAAATTCATTTCATAATGTGTATTGTTTCTTCTTTAGCTTTTGTGTAAAACTGTTAAATTCGATACTACTGTAGGTTGTTGAGCTTCCCATGCTCCATCCTGAGAAATTTGTTAAGCTTGGAATCGACCCTCCTAAAGGTGTTCTCTGTTATGGTCCTCCTGGAACTGGCAAAACACTTTTAGCGAGAGCCGTTGCTAATAGGACTGATGCATGTTTTATACGTGTAATTGGAAGTGAATTAGTTCAGAAGTATGTTGGTGAGGGAGCACGCATGGTTCGAGAACTATTTCAGGTTATGAGCAAATCCAAATCATAGTGTTGTTATTATTATCATTGAATGAGTGATCCAACTGACAACTATTAACTTTCACTTCACAGATGGCACGGTCAAAAAAGGCTTGCATTGTTTTCTTTGATGAGGTTGATGCTATTGGCGGTGCACGTTTTGATGATGGTGCTGGTGGTGATAATGAGGTTCAACGAACCATGCTTGAAATTGTAAATCAACTTGATGGTTTTGATGCTCGTGGTAATATCAAAGTTCTAATGGCCACAAATAGGTATGTTTATATTTTTGTGCAATTGTCACTATTGAGGAACCAAGTTTCACCATTGTTTCACCTAGCTTTCTCAACCTTATTGTTCAATATGTATAACAACTCAAGCTTGAAGTTCTTCTAATATTGTGACATTTTTATGAATTTTGAGCAGCAACCTGTATTACCCAGTTACATATGTTAATGTAGTGGGTCTATTCTGTACCATAACTGACCTGGCGTTGCAATATGAGGTGGTCTGGTCAGTTATTTTACACAATGGACATCCACATCATCAAATCTGAAGAGATGCCACGTTAACTACTATACACAATCGATGTGGCATGTCAACATAATATATGTGGTAATATGATTGCAGGTGCATGTTTTATAAGAAGTTTCACAGAATTAGGACTTAATGTTTAAACTTCCTGAAAGAAGTTTGACTTGAGTGTAACAATAGCAAGCTTGGTTTCAATTTAGTGACATTTCATTTGTCCTTACATGTGGACATTTGGTAAGTACTTTCGATCAAAACTGATTTTGAAAGTGCTAATATTGGTACCTGCTCAATTGCAGACCAGACACACTGGACCCAGCACTGTTAAGACCTGGAAGATTGGATCGGAAAGTGGAATTTGGATTGCCAGATATGGAAAGTAGGACTCAAATATTCAAGATTCATACTCGAACAATGAACTGTGAAAGGGATATCCGTTTTGAACTTTTGGCTCGCCTTTGCCCTAATTCTACTGGTATGTCTTTTATTCTCGTCGTATCTTATTGTGGAATCTTTTATATCAAATGGTTATAAAGTTTGGAAGTGACTGAATTTGAATGTGCAGGTGCGGATATAAGAAGTGTGTGCACAGAGGCGGGAATGTATGCGATCAGGGCACGTAGGAAGACGGTGACAGAGAAAGACTTCCTTGATGCAGTGAACAAGGTGATCAAGGGATACCAGAAGTTCAGTGCTACACCTAAATACATGGTTTATAACTGATGTGTTTAGAGTTTGTTGGAATTTATTTTCAGCTTTACATAAATTGGGAAAACATAATGTTATATGACTGTATCTTTGTGTATTGACTTTTGATGAGAAAATGCTTATACATGAAACAAAAATGATGCGATGTTTTTACAATAAATTTGTTTACACAGACGACGTTAACAAAAATGATGCAACTTGCAACAGAAACATCTTTTGATCAGACAGCTTTCGATCTTAAAGTCTGATGACATTTGATGTTAAATCGTCGTCCCAATTTAAGGGGTGTCTTGGAATCTATCGGACCATCCACAATAAGCTCGTCATGAGCTCCAAGAATTGCCATAACGAGTCTGTGAACATCGTTAGACTATTGCAGTCGCTAGTCCTCATTCTGGATTACTTCGTTACTTCCACGACTAGCGGAGCTTCTTTTTTACTCAACGGTAACTAAAAGCGGCTAGAAATCTAAAGTTCTCTGACGGCTAGATTATGAATGTGTATATATTGCCTTCTAAGAAAAATAGAAAATAAATGAATGTGTCTATCACCCATTTTGCATGCATGGACAACATAAAAATATATACTCTACAGTCATGTCTCGAAACAATATAATCATTAACGACCCGTCATTTTAAAATATGGTTAACTTGATGAGTACTCACTCGAGCTTAAGTTCACCCACACACGACTAGAATGTTCGCAAGGCCAATTTTATTATCAACACCGACTTTTGAGCAAAACCAATATTATCGGTCATTTCCCAACCTCCACCGCTGCAGTATTATCAACTAATTCCCTAACATCCACCCGCGTCCCGACTAGAGCCCGAGCATGTGCCCTTATCCTCCAAGCCGTCTCGTCGATGAAAAGGTAAAAGGAGGTTGCAACTTGCAACTAAGGGGAAGAAAATCTCTTGGAGCCTAATGGAAAAGAAGTGTTTAGCCGAGGGTTTGGTCAACATCTCAAAGGATGAAAAAGTCGGCAACTCTCAAAATGCCGACTCATTATGGATACGAGTTCAAGAGCAATTCAACGCTTTTGTGACAATAAAACGGACCTCTGAAACTTTCTTCTAAGTGGACGACCCTATAACTAAATGTGGTCATGTTCAACGGGTACTATACAAGGGAGCTCTAAGAAAGGCCTTTCGGTGAGTGGGACGAGTATGTGTTGAAACAAACCCGTGTAATATACGTTAATGATATGGGAAAACAATTTGCTCCCTGCGAGGCGTGAGAAATTTTAGAAGCGTCAACAAAGTGGCAGCCTCCTCTGGCGGTGGTGGTTGGTAGGAAAAACAAACAATGGACTATGGAAGCCGATTACAACCCCGTTGTTGATAGGTCAATTTTATTAAGAATAAAAAAACAAATAGGATAACGGTGTAAGTGACACATAAAACTATAAAAGTATGAAGTTTCAAGTTCGAAAACTCTAAAATCTAAATTTTTTTGTAATCTAATTTAGTAATAGCAGTAGAAACTCCTATGAGTAGTATTGTACCAGTATGATGATATTTGAACTTTAGACCTTAAATTAATAACAACACATAAAAAAAAGATTAGGACTTTTGAGTAGGATCTTCAAATCTGAATTGATCTTGAGATCTTCTTCATCTTGCAGAGAGAAAAAAATGATCAATTTCAAATATGATCTCAATCTTAACATTGACCTTTATTTACATTATCCCTACAATTAACCATGTGCTACTAAGCAGATGCCATGATATTCAAAAGCTCAAATTTCCAAACAAATATTTCAAAATTTTAAAAGATAAACAGTAGCCTGTAAGTTTTACTAAATGGAATCAAATCTTGTAGTTTTTCCCTTTAAAATCAACTTGCAAATAGAAGAGATCCAACAGTTGTTAATCAGATATAGCTTTGCCCTACTGGGCATGAACACACATAATCAGGGTAAGATATGCATACAAGATTGACCCAGAATCCAGAGTGGTTGACTTTATGTCTTTATGGTTTGGATTCTAATTTCATATATACAGGATTATGTTCCAATGACAATCTCCAAACATGAATAATAATTAGATCAAGCAAACTTGCATATTATTTGCAAGTGAAATAAACTTCTTTGAATAATCAATCGAAATTTTACGTATTTTAGGATGCAATACGCAGATAACCAGCTTTAATGGTCGATCCCTATCATCCTTCGAATATGTATAAAAAGATTTGACTGATGGTTGACATGATTATTTAGATTTTAAGCTACATAAATAAAGGAATATGTTCCAATGACACAAACTCCAAACTTTGATACTGATTAAATTAAGCAAAACTGCCTGCTAGTCAATGACACCATGTTCCTAATTGGTTTGTCCCTATTACAACATCCCAATATTCTACTTCACCATCTTTTATACGCATCTCTACGACGCTGCAATTGCTTGTACAGTACAGGTAAACACAGCTGACACCTAATCATTTTGTGTATAAATACATCTTAACCCAATCTTTTGCATCTCAGAAACCAGCTCCACTTCTGTGAGCTTCTTTCCCAATCTGATCAGTCATTAATTTTATAACTTGTGACCATGGGTAAAGCTGGTCATTTTAAGGGAAAGGATCATGGCATAACAAGAAGGTGTTCTTCATTGGTCAAGCAACAGCGAGCCCGTATTTATATACTCCGCCGTTGTGCCACCATGCTTCTATGCTGGTATATCCAAGGAGACGAATAGCATTTGTTGTCCCTTTATGTAATTATTCTTAAACAAATATAGCCTTTCTTTACCCTCTTTCTTATGCTAACCTTATATTTTAAGCAGTGCTCCATAGGAGTTGCTTTTGGTTCTTGGTGGTCTACTGTTAAAAAAAGATCCTCTTGTTACATCCAACTTAGGCTGGTCTGGTTTGGACTACCTCTTTTTTCATTTGCCTGTTTTTTTCTTCGTCGTTAATGGTGAACAAGTTCCCTTTGGGTTTTTGGGGTTCTGCATCAGAGAAGATGGAAATTTTCTATAGACTGGAATCATGAACATTCGGTTGTTTGAGAGGGAGGTTAAAGTGTAGCGTCTTTTGTATGATCGTGAGATCGTCATGTTCTTCTAATTGTATGACAATTTTTCGTTTCAAGGAAAATAACTTTACACTGCTTTCTGGTAGAAAATAAAATGTTCCTTGTGTAATACACTGCTTGCTGGTGCAACAAATGCAAAGATGTAAATAAGAAACTTTACAACTGCTTGAAAGTGTTGCTTACTAAAACTTTTTATTGGCTTATTGCTTTTTTAATACAATGCATAAGTTAGGTTTGAATGTTTGGATAGAAACAAACTGCTTAAAATTAACTGTTTGTTCAAACTACTTAACCAATTTTGATTATTTTACATCTTAAATGATTAAATAAGCAGAACTGTCAAACATTCAAACAACTGTATCTAATTATGATGTTTTACGTCGTCTTTTTTTATCGTAAAAGCAAGTCCAAACACTTTTTTCTGTCTTGTGTTTTCTTAAGTTTGATTATATACATTCTGCTTATTTCAAAAGGTTTAACCACACTTTAAGAATGGACATTAATACAATTTGTATATCATAAATGCTGGAATATCTACATTAGAAAAGTATACCTGGTTCAAATGTTTTGAGATGCTTATGGGCCATCCAGGCAAAATAATTGAGACAAGGTTAACAGTACAGTTTGGAACTAGTTCATTGCCAGATTTTGTTGTCCTCAAATGACCAAACTTCACTCCACACAGAACCATGGATTGTAAACAAAACCTAACATGCAGCATACAAGTTCTTACAAGATTCTCGTAGATTTGTCTCTGTGTGTGTGTGTGTGTGAGAGAGAGAGAGAGAGAGTTGCATCTAGAACGATCTACGGCTTTAAATTACAAAAGACTTGTTTTAAAATCATATGAGGTTTCAGTTAATTTGCTAACAAAGCTACGACTACAATTATTGTTACAACACGTCATTACATTTTACATGGAAGATTTCAATTCGCGTGTAAGAAGCAATGCTAGCTGAAAATTTTGAATTGCTAAATCTTAAGCCATGTATTTGATTAGATATCATTTGTCAATCCAGTCACTGAACAGCAACATTATATAGATAGGTACGTTAACTGCAGCAACAACCGAAAGCACTCTGAAAGCCCTCACCAACCTTCGAATCACCACTCTAACATTTGACTTGTTGGTTTTAAAAGGCCCCAATTTGACAGCAGCATCTGGACCTAGTTGACCACTTACATCTTGAGGCATTGAAACATTAATCTCCTGCATTATCTGTTTCTTGGCTGTTGAGCGCAACATGGCGTTTCCCCTAAATTATGGGACAAATAGCAAACACAACTTGTTAATACAACCACTTGAATTTGTTTAAGTAATGACATTAAGGTAGTGTTTAGCAGACTTTAGCATTGCGGTTTACAAACCAGAATCAAATAATCAATTATAACAAAACAGTTAGCAGGAGATGGTGTTTGGATGTGCTTCGACTGTTTCAAGAAGTGATAATCAGATAATTGATACTCTCAAATAAAATGGAGGGTATAAAGTGTAAGTATCTATTTAAATTAGGTTAATATTTATCCTATTAATTAGTAGTTATCTAGTTTGATCCTGTTTCCGACTTTCCGTATTTAACATCGTGTCCTAATCTTAGTCAATTTCTACAATTTAAAGGAGAGGGGGAGGAGGGGCTAGGGCCAATTTAGGGGGAGAGTTAAGAGTTTATTTTCTTTGTTTTGGAGATCGTCCGACTCCCTAACTCTCGAATATCAGACTCCTTTTTGTTTCTGCAAGCATTCGATTAATAGTCCGTACAATTCCAATTTGGTTCTTATCAAATTGGTATCTGAGCCATTCTTCCTACCCGTGCGTTCAATAGTGGTCCGGGTCATCACTTTGCTTAGGGGATGGATTATGGGAACAGACTATTGATTAAGGTAGCTGAAAATGCCTTTGTTTGAGGGTGATGATGCGTATGGATAAGTCTATAGAGTGGAGCGGTTCTTTGATATTCAAGGGTTACTCACTACGGGTGAAAGGTGAGGGCTGCACTTTTGTGTTTAGAGGGCCCGGCTTTAGCGTGCTTTCGGTGGAGCGATAGCCGGGAACCATTTAGACATTGGAATTGAAACGAAAGTTACTTGATCGGTTTCAACCATCACAAGAGGGGAGTATACAAGAACAGTTTTTAGCAATCCATCAAGAGGGAATAGCCCAAGATTATGAGGGGTTAGTCGAGCATATGGTAGTCCAGTTGGAAGGAATAGCGGAACGGATTCTGGAAGGTACCTTCATTAAAGGACTCAACCGGAGTTGCGGACCACCATCAGGACCATGCAGCTGACAGGGCTTAGTCAGGCCATTAAGTTGGCCCTTTTGATAGATGAAAACTTTTTGGGAGAGTGAGGAAAAACCGGTGCTCCGTCTAGCCGAACCTTAGTAGAGGCGATGCCAACCCAGGAGCTAGTGAACTCCATGGTGCAGCAATCGAACTTGAGAGGGACGAAACACACACCCGAACGGGCTAACTGTGGTGGAGTTAGACGATAAGCGGGCTAAAGGACTTTGTTTTAGGTGACGGGAAGTTTGTACTGGGACACCATTGCCCGGAAAAGATGCTCCAGTTTTTTGTGGTTGACAATGAAGCAAAAGTGGACGGGGTGGAAGGGACGTTCAGGGACACTTGGGAGGCCCTTGCACACATGCTGAGTAGTTACAAGTTCTCCACCTTGAGGACAAGGTGGATTTTCGGGGCGGGGGTAATGATACGTCCCAAATAAAATGGAGAATATAAAGTGAAAGTATCTTTTTAAATTAGGTTAATATTTATCCAATTAATTAGTAGTTATCTAGTTTGATTCTATTTCCGTATTTGAAATTGTTTCCTTATCTTAGTCAATTTCTAGATTATTGGGGGCTAGGGCCGATTTTAGGGAGGAAAGTTTAGAGTTTATTTTCTGGTTTTGGAGATCCCCGGAGTCTCGGAATATCATGCTCCTTTTTGTATCTACAAGCATTCGATTAAAAATACGTACGATTCCAATTTGATCCTTATAAATAATAAGTCTTTACATGTAATGATGACCCCTATTGTTTAAGGATTATCAAATATCATAATCCGTTTTGTGGCAGCTATTTCTAAGCTGATTATCCAACACTAATTATTTGATCCCTAATCAGTAAGATAATCAGAAGTTCAGAACCAGTTTCACTATATCCAAACACCGAAACTGACTGCCTGAGACTTGAAAATGCAATAAATAGATAATCACTTTCAAAACGGACGCCAAAAACTCCTCAAGTTACATGTAGAAACTTACCTTTCGATCCTCTCGGTTGAACGTGTAGGAGCAACCTTAGCGGCTTTCTTAATTAAATGCATCGAGCCTTCTGCATCCCAAACCATCTCATACTCACAGATTTCATCTTCATCTTTTTCTTTAGTGTTACTTTTGAAGATGCGAAAGATATTACTTATAAATTCACCAATACGTAGGTGAATGCCCAACCCATTTGTTGGCCATAGCAGAATCACCACAAGAGTAACCACAAATAACACAAGATACCTGCAAATTATTGACTAATTAATACAAGAAAATAAAAAATCAAAGAATTCAATAATAACACATTTTATGATTACCATATGTAAATGAAAGTCTGTGCAGGAAGCAAACACAGATGAGTTGATACAGCATCTGATACATTAGATAATGTAAGTTTACTTGCAGTTAGTAGCATGAAAGATGGATACAAATTTCCCTGCTGCCAGCTAATTGTCCCCAGAGTTTGCTACCAACACAATGAAAATATTATGATTCATGATATCCACACACACGCACACACACACACACACAGAGCACATACATACCTCTACCACAGGGCCATGTTCAGCTACATGAGTAACAGTACACTGATCGTGATCATGACCAGACAACACAAGTACCTGTTCTCACAATTTACATTTACACCCTGAGCTTTAATCCAACCATCTTTTACATTAATCATGATTCAGGTTTATTGAATGAAGAGAGAACGTACAGGTTTAATGGAATCTAATAGCTTGTTTGTTGTTTCTTCTGTAAGATAATTTTGATACCTGCATCAGTGCCTTGCTATAAATATTGCACCTTTGCCAAAAGAGAATGAAACAAGAAGATGGAATGAGGAAGTTACACTATTTCCCGACCACCCTTAGCACGAGAAATTCTCTAAAAATAAAAAAATTGAGGTTAATATTAGTCCACTAACTTTGGTTGAATTATAAGTAAAATACATAGAAAGTGAGACTTGGATTAAAATTCAAAATAACAACCTGATTTATAACAGGTGAAGAACGTCGAGAACCACAGGAAGTCCAGTCAGGTCGATAGAGTGGTATATGAGTTAATAAAACCCTTGGAGGTGAAAGCGAACCTATAGAAACACAAACAATGTTATTATTAGGATTCAAAATTACCAATCAGATTAATGTATCATCCAGAGTTACATACCCCTAGACACACTGTTAACAAAGTTCCAAGAAGCAGAGGTCTCATTTTGTTGTGGATGACCTGTGGAAAACACATCATCAGTAATTTGTATGTTGTCTAATGTTTTATAATAAAAAACAAACAAAGTTTAATAATCGAAAACTTATTTACCATCCAGAGTTTGGGCATCAACAGCAACAAATTCCACTCCTCCTGCTGTGAAGTGATAGTTCCTTGAACCAAATACCTTTTCATAGCGGCTAATTACCTTTTCAATTCAAGAGGCAAGTAAAAACAATCAAGATACACCACAAAAATGATACAATAAGTATATGTTATCATATGAAAACATAAAAGACACCTCAGGCATGTGAGAGTGATGTGCTTCATAACCAATATCATGGTTTCCGGCGATGAAGTATACTTGATTATTAGTAACTCTTTCGAGAGTCTTAAGGTCAAAAATGTGGCTAAAGCGATTCAAAGAATCCTGCCATCTGCAACATGAAAATGGGAGCTTTAGTGTCATAAACTAAAAAATATCTCCAAACTTTAATCTACAACCTTGACATAATAATTCACTGAAAGAGATCGGATGAAAATACCAAAGAGTAGCTAATTCAAGTGGCATAAGAAACCAAAAAAGAGAGATTATACACTTTTGACAATGGTTTAATAAACTTATTGTAATAACAAAAGAAAATTGTACTTTTGCCTTACTCTTCATCAGAGAGAAGAGGACCTCCATCAAAATAATCACCCAAAAACAAAACCATGTCGGGTTTGAATGGCATGATGGAAGCTAGGATTGCTCGGCGCATAAAGATGTCAGTATAGAATTGCACAATCTCCAGCATTAGAGATTTAGGAGCTAAACTAAGGGATGTTCTATCCATGAGCTGTTAAGAAGCAAAAAAATTGCGTATAAGAAATTGGATAAACTTGTAAATCATAGAACATGTGATTCAAATGATGAATACCTGTGGATCAGTTATCACTGCAATTTTCACATAATCACCAGGATTATCCGTTGTATCCATCTAAACATACCAATGAGTAAATGAGTCCCATAAACATAATAAAAAGTCAGACTCGACTTTGCAAGACAACAACAATCATTAGTAACTATATAATTGACAATTAATTATACAAATCTAGGAGGTTGAAGCATACAGAAAGCTCCTTTTATATCAATAAACATTCAAAAGAATTTTTTGCTAGCTACTTAGATTTTTCACATCATGCTTGATATTGCAATTTTGTTCAGTGAAAACATGTGGAGGCTGTGCAATTGCTCTCTAAAAGCATAAGATCTTGCATAGGATCTTGTTCTTAAATAGGAAAGAAAAAAACAAACAGACTAACCTTTCTAAAAGTCAATACCCTAAATTCAAATCCTTAACAACCCATTAGTAAACAAAATCCTTATCAGTTGTATTGCTCGTTTGCAATCATGCAAAAACTTTGAACATGTATTAAAGTTGTTATCATATAATTAATATCTGATATCAATAAAAACAAATGAAAGATATCAGATTCTGCCTTCCATAACAAAAACATAGTAAGATCTCAATCTTGCTGTAAATACAACTATAACACAAATTGGGGCTTTCTTCGATTATAAAAGTTTACCATTATGAGTATGATTTAGGAGGTTAGTGGATGTAAATAGATATACTCATCTGGTGACCAAATCTTTTCCCAAAAGAATCAAATGATTTGACTGAAGAGAGAAAGAAAGTTGGGTTTATGTAAGAGAGTGTAGAAATGGTTGACGGAAGTAGAGATGAAGTTACCGGAGAAGAAGGCCATGAGCAGGAGCGGTAAGAAGGCACCCAAAAGGAGAATTTTTCACCGTAAAGAAGCGTAGTGGCCCAGATGATGCAGAAGAACACCGTGAGATTGGAAATCATGACTTTGAGTTCTCAGAGTTGTTGCCTGTGAAGCTCCATTTTTTCACTTTCAGATCGATGTGGTCGCTCTCCTTTGACTGACCCATCTTGTTTTTTACTCCATTTTCTTGATTTTGCTTGCATCCCGGTGAACTGGTTTTCACTTTTCAAAAGTGAATTTTGACTTTCTGTGATTTAATATAGAATACACGTTGTTCATGACAAGATTCGAACCATCAAATTGTGGGAACTAGCTATGATTCGGTTCTTGGTTCCTATATTATCTAGAAATCGATTTCGGTCTTTGGTATAAAAATGGTTGAAACTGTATACATGTACCAAACTGTATCTGCAACCGAGCATTCCTAGCCGAAAAGGCTCTTAAGCTCAGTTTTCCATACGATGCAACCTCTGATGGATATTACTTTCTAACGAGTAACACAAAAAAAAAATTGATCAAGATTTCATCACCTCATATTAAAAAGTGCTCTTACCCTATTAAATAAGAAGAAATAAACCTTCTACATTATTACAATGATCTTTGCAATTAACGTTTTGTTGAATAATGTTTCACATCGGACAGAAAGTGACTTCGTAATATATTTAATAAGGGTCATGGGCTACTACTCTCATAGTCAATTCATTTTGAATTGGAAACCCACGAACTTACATGTTTTTCATCAACTTTGTCCAAGTAGACACGAGTTTTCAACATCCATACTTAACTTGATCTTCAAAAATTTCATATTTGTAATTAATACTTTAACGCAAGTGTTAAAGTTCTATCTCCTAAGCTTTACTTCATGAGGCTTAAGATGCTTAGATAAAGATCTTGATCCTAAGAACAACTAATATTTGTAATTAATACTTTAATGCAAGTGTTAAACTTACCTAGAGGAGGATGTTTGATTCCATTGCCGTTTACTATTCCATGTGATATTTACACTAGCGACCCCATCTATCTAAACCTAGTGAAAGGAGAATCGACGGAAAGAATAAAGAGCCTTCTTCGCGTTGTTGTCTCTAACTAAACTATCACCTGTACACTCTTTCACTACATATACTGAAAACCCAATTCCTTTGGGGCTTTTCTCTTATCCTTGACTTGCTAGTACTCAACCTAGAGGTGAAAGAAGTAAGATCCCCTTATTGTCGCATAAAAGTAAATTAGGTTTAGTTGGAAAAACAATTTAAAAGGACCATAGCAAATGAAGGATGTGAGTTCTCTCAACAAACTCCATCTCTACAACAAAAAATGTCAAAATAGAAACTGACAGTTGGAGATTAGCTATAATCGACTGGTTCAGTTTTGGACCCCACCCAGTCCATGCCACCGCAATTTGAAAAGATACATATACAAAGACTTAGCTAACGGAAGTTGTTTCTGAGACTTAGCCGAAGGACTCAGCTTGCGGAAACACTAATCAGCTAAGTGTTCAGTCACTTAGCTAAGTCGGTTGATAATATGTCTTAACACTTATCTAAGACACTAAGCTAAAGACAAAGAATTGTTTAAAAGTTAGAAAAATTCTAATCGAAATAAGATAGTATCATCTTTAAACATATACAGTAAGCTTGGCCTAACAAACATGAGTACATGAAATATTAAAAAAAACTTCAAAGATTGATTAATTGAACTTTTCTCCCAATAAACTTGCATGGTGATTAACACATTGGCTAGTTCACAATGATCTTCCATGGTGATTAACACACGTCAACTTCTCCTTGGTAATATTATACCAGAAACTCACAACTCGCATGCCAAAGGACAAGGCTATCCGCGTCATGCCCGACATACTTTCAAAATAGAATATAAACACATATATAGTGCATAATCAAATCTTTAGCTCGTACTTTAGAATACGATTCAATACAATTAGTGTGCATCTTTAGCTCATAATTTAGTACACATTTGGTTACAATCAACTCGCATCTTTAGCCCATGATGTGTGTAAATCAGATCAAGTTTTAAATTTATAAAAGTGGAATCTACAACACAAACAGGCAAGCGTACATAATCTTATCGCAGTATAATTTTGGTAAGACCGAGTGTCGAACATTTGGGGAACAAGTATGATTTCGGATTTAAAAGATTTAATTATTAATTAGTCTAAAGAAAGCGATTAAATAGGAAATTTGAGAATAGATCTAAGAATGCGATAAATAGTACGAATTAGACAAAAGAGATAACAATTCAAAAGTAAGATAAAGTTGAGAGTTTAGAATGAGAATGATAAAGAAAAGAAGTGTTCTCACTTAGATTCGATTATCCCTTATTTATGGTTAATTTCAAAATAGTGCAATGAATATTATTCATCATATACCAATTCCTAGATTGGTTAGGTATCTTGGTCAAAAACTCTAACCCTGTAATCATGAAAAATACTACTCTTATAGTCATGAGATCAAATACTAATCTTATATTGAAGCCTGATATGTTCATTTTATACATATATTCTTGACATATATCCTTCCATTTAAGCCAAGTTAATTAGCAAAAGTTATAATTTAAGATGCTTGATTGCTTAATTTTGTTAATTATGTTGTAGACCCGATGTAACACCGCCTTTGCTATATTAAAAATCAGTATAAATTTGAGTTTTCAAACTGCGTGGGTCCGTTTGTAAATCCAATATTTACCTGTTTGCTACTTAGTTAACAATTCAAAACAACGCAGCGGAACTTTTAAATAAACAAACCCTATTAAACTATTACAGAATTAAAACACTAGGATTTGGCGATTATATTTACATATCAAAACTTGCCAAATCACATTATACAGGTGTTACTATATCATAACCGACCA
>JAUEJL010073634.1:0-16240 GCA_032274825.1 Drosophyllum lusitanicum | reverse complement strand
GATTGGTTCTCGCAGTTCTCGTACGAAAAACAATTCTCGTTTGAACCCTCCCCTATATATATATATATATATATATATATATATATATATATAATGACTAATGAAGGGAAATAAATTTATGTGAAAAATATTTTTAATTCGTTTTGTTTAATAAATTTCTCTCTTCTTTAGATTTTTATTAAACTTTTCTGTACAATATTTTCTTATTAATATAATGACAACATATGTAAAGATGAAGAGATTTAACACATTATTAATTATTCTTAGTTTCATCCTTTGAGACTCTGTGGTTTTAATAAAATTTTGCTGCAGTTCCAAAAAAATAAAAATAAAAACGTAAATGAAATATCTAAAATTTCCACACCTATAATTAAGTATCAAAAGTTTGAAAACCATACTTTTTAAGTTTTAAGCGTGGAGTTTTTTAGTCTTTATTTATTACTTTTTAATTAATTAATTATAGGGTGGCAATTTTGGAGGCTTGATCGATCCATCATGTAGAAGATGTTATATGTCTTTCTACAATATACTCTACTTATTCTTCTACTCATTTGATCAATACAAGTATCAAAATCAAATGATGAGATCAGGTAAAAGAATTAGTGATTTACACATGTCAATTATTGAATAGATCGTGATGGCCACACGGTAGCTAGCATGATCTCCCCACCACGTACAAACGGTATCACATAGTGTTCGAGACTTTTTTCTTTTCGGTAAAATATCAAGTCCGTTACGTACGTAATTTTTCAAGCTATATATGCTATCCATTCAATCTAATCATTCATGATAGGCTAATGTTACATGACTAGCTTTTAATTATTATATAATGTTGAATAGAACTGAAATTAATTAAAGTGTAGCAGAATTAAATAAATAATAAAATATATAGGACATTCTAGATCTATAATACATCAAACATGCAGCATGTGATGATACTATACATCATATGCCATGGTTTAATTAATTTGTTAGGTTGGTGAATGTATAGTAATATCATAATTATATAAATTATTATTCGTGACTGCTAAATTCTTGTTAATCTTTTTTTATATAACAAGACTCACAGTGTCACATACCCATTAAACATTCCTCTAAATTTATTCGTTGTTTATTACAAGACTTCAACACAAAATCTTAAGTATCACATTAAACATCAGATACTGCCAATCGAGTCAAATAACCTTTGGTTGAATTCTTGTTAATCTAAGCTTAGCTAAAAAAGAAAATAACTCTAATCAATTAAGTTGTCACTACTAGTCGCTATACTTACTAAAAGAAGTAATCAAATTAAGTAATTATAAGTTGGTAAAACCAATTTATGAAGGAAAATAAAGCAATTGGATGGAGATCGAACACATAACATTTTATAAATCGCTCCTATGTTTATATTTTCATTAATAACCTTATGGTTCAAGCTTCCCAATCAACTGTTTTTATTGTTTAGTTGGTAGCAACAACAAATTAATAGTTATTAATTCAAACAAGAGATCGATAGAAATAAATAAATTAATGGAACAATATATATACAATTAGGCCGGTGATTTAATTTCATAAAATACGCATGAACTCCAAATGTATAATTTATATAAATGCATTATTAAAGTAGAGTCAAATAGGAGATCGATCGTATGCGATGGGTTTAGATCGAAAACAATATTATTTGTAAAAAAAACGTTGTAGTTATAATTTATAAGCATATTTTAATGAATATATAAAGTACATCCTTTTATTTTAATTACTCTATTAAACATGTTGTACTTGTACACTTTTCATAAAATAAAAAAATAAAATGAAGCAAGCATGGGATATATACTTATTTTAATGACTAGTTCTACGTAATTAACTCATGGTCTTCATGAATTCATGGAAGTGGCACATGCAACTAAAATTGTTTAATAGTAAAACATGAACGTTGTTAGAGAGTTGATGAGTACTTGGTATTTTTTTTGGTACGGTTCATGATGCATTGAGGATACATGTGGAGAGACGGCAAAAGTTGACTTAAAAAGTCAAAGAATTTAGCAAGTCCCGTTTTCATATTTATGTGGGTTAAAATGATAACTCTAATAAATAGGTTGTGCCATTTATAGTAATTTAGGTTGTGCCATTTAAAGTAATTTATATAATAGAGGCGGATCAAGGGAGAATGGTTGTTTCAGAAAAAAAACATGGAAACAAATCTATATAGGGCCTTAAAATTTAATCTAACAACTACAAAATTATGATGCATGTAATATATTTATCTCGTTTTTGTAAATGTTTTTTTTAATGTAATTTAAAAGTTTATTTTACTATGCTATTACGAATTAAAAATAAAGGTAATTTTATCAATAATTTTGCTACGTTCCCCATATACTTTACGAGAAAGGTATTCTATCTCCAAGAACCTTACGCTGTGGGGGTGTAAGTTTTAGTTTATTTAAGGCTTATTCTTCACGCTTATTTTCTATAAGTTAGTTTTTTCCGACTTATTTTCTAACTTTTGAGCTTATTATGTGTTACGAAAAGAAAATAAGCCGAACTCGTAAAAAAAAAGTCTGAAAAAACGAACTTATAAAAAATAAGTCTGGAAAAAAATCCCTTGATAAGCTAAAACAAACACCCCCTAATTAGACGATTTTACAAAGCATTAGATGTTTACTTTTAGACCTCTTAGAAGTGAGAAACTAAGATTTGTAATATAAACCGTCAAATACTAGTTTGATCATATCTACTGTACGTTTAGGTCATCCAATGTTGTATTTTAATCGATTATCTCATTACTCGATAAAAAGGGAGTGGGATAATTATATATGATTGCATAACACAAGTAGTATCCTTGTAGTAATAAACAAGTAGGCCAAATTTTATATATATATAAGAAGGCTCAAACGAGAACCAATTATAGCCATTGTTAATGGATAACCTTAAACTAATCAAACAAATCCTTAATTAATTAAGGGCAATTTAGACATTACCCCACTTTTTTAAACTAATATATCCATCAAATGGAAAGGTATTAAATTACGAAAATTATACCAAATTAATGAGAAAATAATTTTATTTAATTTGAGACCGATCTAGGTATATTTTTTCGAATTTTTTTTGTATTTGCTGGGTTTTTTTAGTACAGTCGACATTTGCACGTGTAAATTTGCATATGTGCAAATATATGCACTTGTGCAAATGCACAGATTCACCTAGTTTTTTCAGCACAGATGTAGATATGCACATGTACATATGTCGAGAACTGTGTAAAAAAAACCAAGCAAATGCGAAATTTTTTTCGAAAAAATATAGGAAGATTGGTCTCAAATTAAAGACCACAATTTTCTCGTTAATTTGGTATAATTTTCGTAATTAGTTTTAGAAAATGAGGGGTAATGTAAAAATGTCCATACTACCCTTTCCCATTTAAAATAAATAAAAAAGACAAGAAATTAAATGATTGGTCAGAAATGGTTCTCGCAGTTCTCGTTTGAACCACTCTATCTATATATATATATATATATATATGAAAATTGGAGTATAAGTAGGGGTTTGAATGGAAGCCCCTTATTTTCCCCCTTCCCTTTTTGAAGGGTGTAATAAATAAAGATGTTGGATAAAAATGTGGTGTACACTTGACTTTTAGTAATTTGTAAGCTTACATAAATACAACTTGTATTGTATGAGTGGCAATTAATAAAGATATAAGTTGGAATCAGTCAAATCCGTATTTGCTTTATGTAGTTAGGAAGGGAAATCAAACTTGTCTTTATATATATTTGAAAACTACGGGTACGTACACTGAAATTAAAAAAGCCTACTGCTCACATGTTCATTATGAATCTTGACTCTAAATAAAATTCATAAACACTACGTGTTCTTTAAGTTGTATATATATGGTCATAACTCATACAGAGAGACCTGTATATATCAGTCGAAAATAACACATTAATTAATATGGGAAGTCCTAATTTTAAAAACAAAAAAAAAATAATAATAATAAGAGATTAATTACATCAAAATGTATATCTTCAATATCATTATAAATATATTTATATATAAAACATATTAAACCAGGCACATTTTGATCTAATATAAATACTCTCAGAAAGGGTAAGGAAATCCGGGGTCGTGTGAACTTACATGACTTTAAGGTATGTCCAAAATGTATTTGTGGTAACTGAATTTAAAAGATTAAAATAAGAATTCGGGTAGATAATAATTGAGAGAGAGTAGCGGTTGAAAATGATCATTATGTTTAAATATTGTTCTTCGTTAAAAATAGTATAACATCCATTTAATATTCAACTTTGATAGCATTGTTTCTTTGTTACTTACCTTACATGCCTTGGTATTAGAATCTAAATTAGCTTCTTGCATATAAAAATAATGACTTTTGGGATACATAACCAAATAATTAATTAATAATCCAAATTATTAGTCAACTTGCAAAAATAACAGAAAAAACGAGGTGAATTCTCCCTCGACCATTTTACTAGCCTACAGTTTTGTCCTTTTTAAGGGTTAAAATATGTGAATTCATATACACACTTTATAGTTTAAGTATATCATTAAACATGTAATTACTTCTTAAGTAGACCCCTTAACACTGTTAAAACTGTTAAAATTGCATTAATGCAACCTTTTTTTCTATCAGTGTAATTAACTAAACGTCGTTACTTAAACGACGAAACATTTTAATTAAGATACACAATTATGAATTTAATGAATCCTTAGATGCATGTCACATCTAATGTTGTAAAATGGCAAAGATACCTTTGAATTTACTCAATCATCAACTTTAGAAAGATTGTTAAAAAAATATTTGACTATATTTATGGGCATTTTTGTCATTTCACAACTCTATATGGGCAACCCATTAAAGTTTAAGGATATTCTTGTCATTTCGCAACAATATACTAATCGTATATGAAAAAAATTAGCCCCCTTAGACCTGTGACACGTGCGATCGCCCATCCTGCACACCTTCAACACGCCCATAATAGTTGCTTTAATTACTTGGTGACCTTATATAGAATACTTAGGTGGTTTATGGTAACATTATTCCTAATTCTTATGGGACAATCTGGACCTTAAATAGAAAATAGCTAATTAAGTGATGCATAATGTGTGTTTGAAAACGATAATATAAGAAAAGAAAAGGTCTTCATATTCTGAGGTCAACTATGTCACATAAAAGCTAATATATATGAGAGGAAATCAGTATAAAGGAAACAAGCGAAAAGTAGTGGCACCAAAAAGATGGTTCAAAAAGAGATGAGGATTGGTAAAACAGAGAAGGGAAGAGGAGGGAGGCTAATTCTATATGCAACTCAAATACTCTGTGCTTTTTTTCTTTTTCATTTGCTTTATACTGAACTCACCTTTAAGGGTACCCCTTCTCAGCAAATAAAATGTAACCTCTCTTCCAATTGATCATTGTTTTTATCTACTGTTTTCTTGGTGAAATTAATACGTGTGTGTTAGCATTAATTTGATCCTCCCTATTAACTTATCTTATGGTTGAATTCCAGTGGATATTGTAGTTACCGGACGACAAATCTTATTAGATTCGAGGACTGATGTCAGTTCTGCAGTTAAGAAGGATGTGAGACCTGCAGTTAAGAAGGATGTGAGACCTGCAATTAAGAAGGATGATCATAATCAGTCTCTGCAGTACCTTTTAACAAAACTAGTAGGAGGTCTCTCTCTCTCTCTCTCTCACACACACACACACACGCGCGCACACACACATGCAGAAAGAAAACTGAAAAACATAGAAGCATGGCAGAACAATTGTTCATGCAGCAAGATCAGCTAAAATAATCCAAGGGAATGGTCACTTACTTTCATTTCAAGGTTTTGTTTGCATACTTGGTTGCTTTTCTGTGTAAAACACCACTCAATTCTCCAGTTCTTTTGATACCTGCATATATCATCAATATAATACTCTGAATCTCTAATTCATTTTGTTAATACAATGTCCCATATCACCCATATACCAGGATAGGATTTTGTGATATGGTAGTTTTACTGTCTTTTTCTTACTATTCCAAATGAACATATGATGAATTTAGATCATGATATTCAAGGAGTTCATAAACTTCCACTACTGTTTGATATCCTTCCGCACCAATATGGATGTTTTACTTCCCTTTTCTTACTATTCCAATAAAAAATATGGAGAATATAGATCATGATATTCAAGGATTTTATAAATTTCCACTACTGTTTGATATCCTTCCATGCCAATATGCCAGTTTTACTGCCTTTTTCTTAATATTCCAATCATGATATTCAACGAATTTATAAATTTACACTACTATTTGATATCCTTCTATGTCAATATGCCAGTTTTACTGCCTTT
Organism: Drosophyllum lusitanicum; assembly: GCA_032274825.1. Classification (NCBI taxonomy): domain Eukaryota; kingdom Viridiplantae; phylum Streptophyta; class Magnoliopsida; order Caryophyllales; family Drosophyllaceae; genus Drosophyllum; species Drosophyllum lusitanicum. The sequence goes on along the minus strand of JAUEJL010073634.1, from coordinate 9,903 downwards.
TTCTTACTATTCCAATCATGATATTCAAGGAATTTATAAATTTCCACTACTATTTGATATCCAATATGGTAGTTTTACTGCCTTTTCCTTACTGTTCCAAATAAAAATATGATGAATACAGATCATGATATTCAAGGAGTTTATAAATTTCCCCTACTGTTTGCGATCCTTCAACGCCAAAAATTGTTCCCAATGAAGGATATGTACATATGTATATAACTAGTCACCTGACTTAAAACTGAAATCATCAGCCATACGACCTTGTATGCACCTAATTCACAATCACAGCTAGTTAAGAAAACTTTTTAATAATTAACATCAACATAATCCAAGAGGGCTTGCAGAAGACTCAAAAGGTGCGTAGTCTTGCTTGGTTTTAATTTTAGTAAATGTTAGATAAATTTATTTTGTAGCAGAAAAGTATGATGTATACAAACATATCCACATACATATTTTAGAATTTTCATTGGTTGGACCATCAAATGGTTGTCCCTATCTATGAATTGGACCTGAGAAGACAAACTGACCGTCCCTTGGCGGTCTTAAAAAAGATGATATGTTCTATAGTCATTATCTTTGATATGATAAATCAATTTAATTAATAATAAATGACATTATGTCTCTGTTTTCAACCCATGTGCACAATTGCATTGTCATCTACGATAGTTCAATTGGCGTAACACATTGTGATTAACAGAACATATAATGATAAAGCTTGTATTAGAATTTGTGTCCCATCCGACGTTCATGTGCTTACAGATGGAGTGCAGGTGAGGAAAAGGAACCAGTCTTAGAAAACAGAAAAAGCCCATCGTTATGACAAGTTAGAATGTCAACTCCTTAAGTTATTTCAATATTATACACATGGGCCATGTTCTTGATTGAAGCATTTCAACCTTATTATTAGTTTGGAATGTTCCATTAACAATTAAAAGTCTAAAAGCATAATTCTGTAAGTAAGCATCAATGTAAGTAACATATGAATGATAATCCAAATGCAACGAGCTGAAAATGATTATATATTTAATCAATTAAATATATGAAATTAAAATTTATCAATTAACCATAAAGGTTTTGTTTTTTTTTTTGGTTTGGAAACAGGTGTAGATAGAACCAAGCTTGATTCAACAGGATTTGCCTGTGATAACAGTTCATGGTCGATAGTTTGTGTGACAAACAAACCTGTCAAAATTGATATGAGCAAAATGCAAGTGCACATTCAGCCGTCGCATCCACCGGCCGATGAAAATACCACCATAGTTGTCCGGCCATACTCAATGCAAGAAAGCCCCTACGTCATGAAGTACATTACTCCGGTAACGATCACAACCACCGAAACAGCACGACGTACGTGTGATCATAACCACCAACACCCCGCCGTCATCTTCTCATCCGGTGGATACACCGGAAACATATTCCACGAATTCAATGAAAACATTATACCTTTATTCATCACTACTCGCCTGTTCAGATCTCGCGTACACTTCGTCGTTGTCGATCACAAGCCTTCATTCATCCAAAAGTACAGACGAGTATTTCCGCGACTATCGGATCATGAAATCATAAACACAGCCGTGGATTCAAGTGTGCATTGCTTTCCAGGAGCTGTAATCGGATTAAAATTCCACAAATTTCTAGGTGTAAACACATCCGACAATCCACAAGATTATTATTCAATGCCAGATTTCAGACAATTCATCAGACAATCATATAAATTGAAAACAAAAAGCGTCTTCGATGCACTAAATCCGCCTGTATTACTTCTAATTTCTCGCCAGAGAACAAGAAGATTCCTAAATCAAGCGGAGATGGTGAAGATGATGGAAGAATTAGGGTTCCGAGTGATCATCGCCAGCTCCGATAAAGAAATGTCGAACATTGAGAAATTTTCGCGGGTGATAAACTCCTGCAGTGTTATGGTGGGGGTGCACGGGGCAGGGCTTGCTAACGAAATATTTCTGCCTGATGGGGGTGTTATGATACAGGTGAGACCACTGGGGTTTCAGTGGGGCACCGATGCTTTCTATAGCGAACCGGGTCCAGGGATGGGTTTGAAGTATTTAGAATACAGGATTGAACCGGAGGAGAGTTCGTTGGCTCAGGTATACGGTCTTGATCATCCGGTGGTTGCAGATACGGCATCTGTGGCGGCAAAGGGAGGCTACGCGGCGGCACGAGAAATATATTTAAATAAGCAAGATTTGAGATTGAATTTGCACAGATTTAGAGCCACACTTGTTGATGCGTTAGGGTTTATAGGACATCATGAAAATGTTAAGAATCAACGATAATGTAGACAACTTATATAGTATAAGGTTTGCAGCATTTTCATACAAAATCTATACCAAATGCCATCAAATAGAATATTTGATTGTTTGTAAATTGAATATTGCTCGGAAACGCATTGCAATTTTATCAACATGTTTCCTTAATTTGCATCTGTATTTATATTTACAACAAAACTTGAATCCGTAATCTTAAAATGGAGAAACATATTCGGTTACACCTTGATAAAATATCAACTTGTTTGAATGGTTGCCTCAACTATCTATTTAAACTACCTCAAATGCAAATATACTGATACACTAAATCCATTACAAAGAAATTAACCATTTTACCATTGTTAAATCCCTATTTGTTGTGTTTATTATATTTTTAGTGAAGTTTAGTATATACATATAATATTAGTCATAGTTTAGGGTATTCTTGTGCAAAATACCACAGAGGTATAAATACAAACATGTATGAACCCTAATTCAATAAACATTCATTATACGTAATACTTTGTGATCTTAATTGACTTAGGTATCCGACTTGTTTTACGAACCGATTAAATACACAATTTACCTTCTATTTCTCCTATTCAAAAGTGTAGTAATACTTACATTGTCATCTTCGAGATTGGTTATTAAGATTTCAATCTAAAGTCGTATATCTTCTTTTCCTAGAATTTTCCAAATAAAGATATCAACGTACACCTCACAAAGTTTCAAAAGATGGATAGACGAATATGTCATTCTCAACATTTCTTCTTGAAAATGATTCGTCATTCAAAGACATTAAAATACCATCCACTTAGATGCATAATTACATTATTGCCACTTAGTAACATCAATCAATCAATTTATTATATAAAGTGAAGTGATAATTTTAATAAAGTTGATTTCATTTTAATATATATTGGCATATTGCACAAAACAAAATAGCTTAATCAACATTTATGAGCTAGGGTGTCTGATATTTTATTTTTTTCTCATATGGAGTTAAAGTTAGAAATCAATAAGTGAAAGTTAAGCTTCATATCTAGCAATTAGTAATTCCTGTCTACTTTAGATATTTCTCATCATCTTGTTGCTTTTAAAGTAAGTTTTTTTATTAGGTCTATAATATACTAGTAGGAGTAGATTAAATATATATTGAGGTTTTGATGGTACGTAGAATAAGATTATACTTTCAAATTCTGTTGTAAAAAAAAGTGTGGATCTAACATTAGGTTAACTGAGTGCTGTTTTTACAGTTAAAAAATATCAATATACACACACATAATAAATATATAAATAATTAGTTATACTTAAAATGCTTTTTAACCCTAATCTCTATACTCTCACTTTCGTTATCCTTCAAAGAAATCTTCTAATCTTCTAATATAAATAAAAGACTAACTTTAATATATTTTATTAAATAATCCTATTCATTAAATTTAAATAAAAATTATAATTATCAAATCTTAACTATCAATTTTAAAAAATATTAAAATCCAATTTTGACTTTTCTTGATCAAAATTGGATTCTGTTTTGTCTTTAATTTAAATTGAAGTTTTAAAGATAATTTTATATATGCCCCCTTAAACCCCAAAATATCGTATTTTACCTACCTTAATTCACAAATATTATATTTATTCTTTATAATATATTTAAGTCTTAATTTTATCATTCTAAAATATTTTATAATCGTTTTGATTCTTTTAATTATAACCAATAAACGCTTGACCTTACTATTCCTAATTGTAACAATAATGATTGATGATTTGTACAATAAATACAATCACGTCTATTCGTATCATGATACCTCATTGCGTCGATGTTTCCACCATGGTCTAAGTGTTGACACTGTTTGTCATTTTTTTTAAATCTCATTTCATTCGCGATTTCTAATTTATATGATATATTTTTATTAATGTTTAATATTTATTATTTTTTAACCAACCTGTGTATTACACGGACATTTAATATAGTGTAGTAATAATAGAATAAAAAAGTAAATAAATAAGATATATATTAATTATTAAAATAAAAATAATACAGTAAAAAAGTGATGGCACTTCAGATGTTGTCTTATTTAGAAAACAATATATCCATCTACGGATAATATATCCATCTATGGATAAATATATGACTGTCAATATCATACTCCCATCCCCGCTCTTAAAGGACAGAGTATTGTTGATGTTATTGTTGGTTTGTACTATTTGATTTAACTAATAAAAATTGACTACTTAAAATATAGCTGAATAAAAATTACGTATTGTTTTTGGTCATTAGTTTTTTAATTGACGATGATGGATTCATAAGCCAATGTGAGAGCCTTAAAGCACTGAATATGTCATTATCGTAATCAACAAGAACATGATCGACTTCAATTTAACATTTTTGGTTCAAACTTCCCAATCATGCGTAATTAGTTGTAATGAATATATATATACAGTCTTATTGGTAGTGTGTATAAAATAGTGGTAAAGCTACTATCTTGGAGATTAAAATATGTTGTTGGGAAAGTGGTTAGTCAAGAGCAATCAGCATACATCGAAGGGAGACAAATATTGGATGGGCCGTTAATGCTAAATGAGGTGTGTAATTGGGCTAAAAAAAAATAAGGAAAGGACTTTTCGGCCAGAGCTTCAGTTTTGATAAATGGTGCCCCTACAAATGAGTTTCCATTGTCTAGAGGGGTGAGACAAGGAGATCCTCTGTCTCCATTTCTTTTTATAATTGCGATGGAAGGGCTCCATGTTAGAAGCAGTAAACAAAGGATATTTTCAAGGTGTACCTCTTCCTAATAATGGTCATGTATTATCTCATTTTCTTTTTGCAGATGATGTAATTTTTTTAGGAAAATGGAGCTCAGGTAATGTGATTACATTAACCAGGCTGCTTCGATGCGTTCATCTAGCATCAGGCTTGAGGGTGAATTTTTCAAAAAGTAAAGTATTTGGTATTGGTTTACATGATGATGAAGTACAAAATTTGTCTACTTTCCTTAAATGTGATAGAGCAAAACTACAATTTTCGTATCTTGGAATCACCGTGGGAGCAAACATGAATCTTGCTAGGAAGTGGCAGCCCATAATTGATAAGGTGAGAGCTAAGTTGTCTAGATGGAAAGAGAAAAATCTCTCGTTTGGTGGAAGGATAACGTTATGCAAATCAGTTTTAGGAAGTGTTCCTTTATATTTTCTATCAATCTTTAAAGCCCCTACAAAAGTAATAGATGCGATTGAAAAACTAAGAAGGAGGTTCATTTGGGGAACTACATCTTCAGGGAAGTCAAAGATCAATTGGGTTGATTGGCAAAAGGTAATTGCTCCACAGAGATTGGGTGGTCTTGGTATTGGATCTTTAAACACAGCTAATATTTCTCTATTAATCAAGTGGTGGTGGAGATTAAAAGTTAAAGACCAAGCTTTGTGGGCACAGGTTATTAAAGCAATTCACGGCGTCTCAGGTAGAGATTCAAATTCTATGGCTAATCCCAGGAATACAGGTGTTCGGTTAAATATTGTGAAGGCAGGTATGTCACTAATTCCCTTAAACTTGAATTTAGATAATCTGTTTACTCGTGTTGTGGGAAATGGTGTACAAACTCAATTTTGGGTTGATAGATGGTTTGGTCATATGACACTTAACTGTTTGTTCCCTGATTTATATCTACTTGATAATAATAAATCATGTTCTGTTGCTGATCGATGTCAACAAAGGTCCAATGAAGGTGCTATTTGGAATTGGACATGGTCTGATAATAGTATAGCTTCACGATTATCAGATAGAATTGCAATTTTACAATCTATGGTGGGGAATGTTAGGCTCACTAATGGCTTGGATTATTGGAAATGGGAGGGAGATCCAGATGGGATTTTTTCGGTCAAATCTATGAGGGCTATCATAGATGATAGATTATATCATTCAGCTTTGGGGCAAAGTTTTTGGTGTAAATGGCTTCCAATTAAAGTTAACTGTTTCATCTGGAGACTTTTATTGAGAAGAATCCCAACAAGGTTAAACTTAAGATTAAGAGGTGTGCTAATTCCTTCTGATTTATGTCCATTATGTGGTTTGGAAGTGGAATCGGAAGAACATCTCTTCAACTCTTGCGAGAAATCAAAGGAAGCATGGAAATGGGTTGAAAGTTGGTGCAATATTAATTTGGGCTCTCACACATCACTCAATCAGTTGCTATCTAATTTAATTGGCTGTGCAAATTCAAAGAAAAAGCGAAAAATGTTAGAGGCGTTAGCAGGGAGCATACTATGGTTCATTTGGAAGGCAAGAAACGATTTGGTTTTCAACAACAAAAGATTTTCGTTGCCTGCTGTGATAATGGAGTCCCAAGTTATGCTTTTTAGTTGGATTAAATTTAGATCAAATTGTAATTTAGTTTGGTCTATGTGGGGTTGTAACCCGTTGTCGTTTTTTTAAACTTTATGTACTTTTGTCTCTAGTGCCTTGCTAGTAGTATATTAATATTAATATTTTTGAAATGCTAGGCGAGGGTAATGGCCATGCCGAAGCTTTTGGTCTAGTATTCTTCCTTTTTGCCATTCAAAAAAAAATATACAGTTGTCAAACTAAAAAAAGAAAAAGAAATAATTGATGACGTGGTTAAGACAAGCAAATAAATGAATTGATGAAAATCCATGCGTTTATTCACAAAATAAAGGTCATAAATAGTTTCCAAAATATTGGTAGTTATTTGGTAATTTGAATAAGGAAGGGAAGTTAGTCTAGAATAAACAGAAGACAGTCATACATGATATGACTAGAATACAGTCTTTTTAGTTCTTCACATTTGTGAGGGATTAGCGACGGTATTTTTAGTTACCAAAACTAACTTATTAAAACCATTTACATAATATAATTATTTCGATCAATCGCTAATTCATAACAAATTTGCAAAAGATTTGTGAAGAAAATAAATAAATATATCATTATTCGGTTTCCTCGCAAATATGTCGATGTCAGTAACGGAAAATAAGCCGAATCCTTTAAAAAAAGATTTCTCTAGTAAAGAATCTTGAAATTAAGCATTCAAGTTAATAACTTAGTACAATTATTTACCCTGTAAATAAAATCATTAGTCTATAAAACAATATTAAAATAAGGATTAAAAAATAAAAATTTGAATTACTCATTTGATAAAACAAGAAACAAAATCGAACTTTTGAAGTCCATTTTTTAATTTTTCAGGTTGCTCAACAACGACAATAATAAACAATTCGATAAACAACATGGTCAGCATGAGGTATATATTTTAGGTATATTTTTCCGTATGTAACTCTCATGGTCTCCGTAGATACATGGGAAGGGCACATGCAGTTATATTTTCTTAATGTCCAAATATGAAGGTTTAGAGTTAATGACGACTTAATTAGTATTCCCGTTGAGTCCGATGCAGACACGTGGTATGTACAGGTGGTCTGATCGATGGCAAATATACTTAAATAAATTATGAATTAAATATGTTAAAACATATATAATTAAGCTGTTCATACGAATTATTCATTTAATATATATATATAAAAATAAAAATCACATTGACGTGTAAAACAAAAGGCGATTCTGCTAGGTGTAGTTTGAAAGTTCAAGTATCTTAGAGTCATAATTAAGGCGGAGAATTTTTGGGTCGACGCGAAACCTAACCCGAACTCGACATGAAAAAAGTGTTTCGAACTCGAAATGGGTCAAAACCGGGTTGACATGAAAATAAATGAGTCGAGTTAGGGTCAACCTGACAATCCGAAAGTTACGTGTATGACCTGTTTAAGGGTAAAATTATAACAATATAAAATTTTCTTTAATACTTAAAATTTAAATTGTGAAAAGAAGATTGCGATTTCAAATAAGAGAGTAACATTTTAGCGTAATAAAACCCGCCAAATAAAAGTAACAAATCCTTAAACGTTAAAAATTTAAAATAAACAATAAAAGATGGGTTTACTTCTCTAAAATGTATTAAACTATACCCCAAATATTAATGTGTGTATCCACCTTCCAAAAATGTTATTGTGTGTATTGAACTTTTAATTTGTTGTTATTGTACGTATTTTGATTACATAAAAAACCCAAAAAAAGTATAGTTTAGTACATACAATAAGAAGTTTAATACATACAATATCATCATTTTTGAAAGTTTGATACACATAATAACATTTTTGGAAGGTGGATACACACAATAACATTTTTGAAAGGTGGATACACACATTAACATTTGAGCTATAGTTTAATGTACTTTGGAGAAGTAAACCCATAAAAGATTTACAGTTAAAACAATTGTACGTCATTTTGGCATTTGTTATTTTGACTGTTTGATTTTTGTACTTTCACATTTGATTATTTGATAGTTTAGTATTTTGAATTCGATTCACAATTCTATTTAATGATGAATAATTTTAAATTATTCAGTGGTTCAACGACATTATTTATTAGTACTTGATAGAATAGAAGTACATCATAGTTTTTATTATATTCATTTATATAAGTTGAGTAAAAAGGTAAAATCAAAATTCGAATCAAACCGAAACAAATACCGAATTTAAAGTTCGAATAAAATGGAAATGATCATTGAATATTGAAGTTAGAATATAAACGAAAATCATTTTCAAAATTCTTTCCGAAAGTTGGAAAACAATAATGGAATTTGAAAGATTGATAAAGAAAATCGTGGTTGAAATGAAAAAAACGTATTCGAAAACCGAAAAAATACTTGCTAATCACATTTGGCCTAAATGGGTCGACACGAAGGCCAACACGAACCGGACACAAAAATAAATAGGTTGAAATTGGGTCAACGTGAAATTGACCCGAACCAGAAGGACACAAACCCGACCAAAATTGACAGTCTTAGTCATAATACTTGGATAGTCATTTTCCCAAAAGTAGCATACTATCTAAATACTAATTACGTCTCTTTTCAGCTTTGCCGGTCCTAAAGTCTCTTACTTGTGTGATTGTAGAATTACAACCGGTATCTATGTTATATTACAAAGTATTTAGGTATTTACCTTATGAGCTATAACTTACAATGGGGTGAATACGCATCTTTGATCTTTCTCCACTCTCATTTTTCATGTCACATCATTGATCATTTAATATCTTCTATTTTTCTTCTATCTTTCGATCTAAAAGGGAAAATGCTCATCTTTTTACTATTTCCTTTTATCTCGTTCTTTTTATTATATAAGAAAACGTGGTATGTGTGTGAGAGAGCAAGAGGAAAAGAAAGCTAGGAAGGTAGTAGGGTGAGGGGACCGAAGAGAGGGTGGCCGGTGGGGTTGTGTTCCCGCCCGTACCCGGTACCAAATTATCTACCTGGTCCATAGACCGGGTTAGTATACTGCTTAGCCTAAGAAATTTAAAAAAAAAGTGTATCTTGTCTAATAATACTATTTTGGTAATTTTTTTAACAAATCTAAGACTGTCCAATGTTATTTCAATATAAAAAATGAAGATAATTGTCAATTGAAACCGTTTACATCATTTCAAGTTAAAGCATAACGTCGAATGTTATTTTAGTATATTATTATTAGAGTTGTGTTCAATAAAGTCAATGTAAAAAAAATAGTCCTAAAATTTTAATATTCAATCACAGGTGATTCAGTATACAATCACATGTGAATTACGAAAATGTCA
>JAUEJL010073623.1:0-16240 GCA_032274825.1 Drosophyllum lusitanicum | reverse complement strand
ATGGTCGTGAGATTGACTGTGGTAACACCAAAAGTTTTGGATTATATTTATTGATAATGTTTACTGTTGAAAGGTTTATATTTTGTTGAAATAATTACAGAAGATTAAAATGCTTCCGCACTTATGTATAAAATATGTTTTAAACTGAGATTTCAAAAAGTTTAAATTTGTACTGAAAATCAGGGTGTTATAGGTATAGTATTTATAGACAAAAGCAGTGATGAATCTTGTATGTGTTCCTAAGAAAAGGAATTTGTCCATCCCTTTTGCCGCATTATTTTCGATGTAATCATAAAAAGGCTAATTTTTCAGGAATCAAATTGGCAACATCACACTCGCATACACAGAAATGCATGTGTGATTTCTACCCCTCTTTATATGAATATTTACATAATCATTATAAATTCTGCTCAAGTCGTTGAGTCGAGTAATAATAAATTAACTAATATTATTATTTAATATACTAGTTCTGGCAATGCAATCGATCCAAGCCGAGCTCGATAGTATCGATTAGCTCACAGAGTTCAAGCTTCTATATAAAGACTTAATCAAGTTCGAGCTTGAGCTTGAAAATAAAGACTCGGTCGAACTCGAGTTGAGTTTCAAGCTTCGAATTTTCTAACCGAATCAAGCTCGAGCTTGACACCATGTCAACTTGATGGTACGAAATAGAATCTTCTAAGAATATAATATGGCTCATATGTGAGACTTGCACATGTTTTAAAACATGTAAAAATAAGTTGAATGGTCAAAAAAAATTTCTTCTGTCATTTTAAGTCGTGCCAAAACCATATAAATTTATTTCCGGTTAGTTTTGCAGAATTTGAATAAATTGAATTGATTTAAATTTCATCCGGCCTAACTATGAAATAAACTTTCCATATGTAAACATCAGATTTCATTCAAAAACAAGTTTACCAAACGCAATACAGCACGGAATTTGATTTCAATTCCTTCAAATTCTGCGAAACAAATGAGACCTTAGATTATTATTGTAATAAGAAATTAAATATCTATGATTAAAGAAGAAACAAAGTATTTGTAAGACATTTTAATCATGCCAAAATGATACAACACAGCTGCCTCAAGGACTTGTACTAGTATATATGTGGAATTAGATGCTAAAACACAGCTTATTACATTGTAATTCTAATACCAAGATTTTAATAAACATCAAGTCCAGTTCAACAATGGGTAAAGTTTTCTAGTCAAACAAAAATTGCTCTCTCAAATAACGAACCAATAAAATTGTCAAGGGTATCGCCATGAATTCATAGCGATCGTTTGGCTCATGCCCAAAGAGGCTTTACTTCATTGTCAACATCATTCTTGATCCATCTTTGAAGCGGTTTAATGACAAAGAAGTACTGTTAAGATACACAATTCAGGAGATTAAGATCGAGTTACAGATCACAAAATGCTTAGATTAGATGTAGCAATTTCGATGCAGTTACTTTTGAACAGGTCATTTTGGATTCTGTCTTGAATTGGTCAAATAATAATTTCCTTATATCTAAAGTCAACGGGTCACATAGATTGAAAGCCACATCCTAAAATGTTTTAATTCAAATATTTAGATTAGTGTTGTTTTTGTAATGACGAATAATGCTTTGATTAACAAAAAACTAAAGACGGGAAAAAAGAAGTTGCAGGCAACCTGACCCGCCCAAATTCACTTTGACCAGTTACCCAACTAACCATCCTGACTCGCCCATCTTGCCACCTCTAGGTCAGATGTTAGATGAGCCATCTGTGGGTGGATCCCATCTCAGTTCAACTATCACATATATGGAATCCAGAATTCGATGGCGTAAATGTTAGTATCCAAGAAAACACATCAAATTCACAAACTTACTTGAAATGCTAGGATTAAAGGAATGAATAGTTTCCCTCTATCATTGGGGTTGGGTCCATCAATCAACTTCTGGTCAACGAGTATGCTTTTGTTTTCAACCAAAGCGACTTTTGTTATTGTTTCAACTATGCTGGGAATCCAAGCAATCCCATTTGGAAGAACCTGTGAGCACAAAACATGACCAACACGCACAGACGGTCAATGATGAATGCACATTATCAGGATGTAAAAATAATCAAAGGCAAAAGACCAACCTTTTCCTCATTCTCATTTTTATTACACCTGCCACTGTTCTCAACCAAGCCAACAGGTATAGAAAAGTTCTACAAGCAGCAGCAATTACAAAGTAAATTTAGTAAATATGGTACATGATCTCAATCCACCAAGCTGTCAAAAAATGCTGTACATAAAAGTACAAAACAAGTGTAGATATCTTCGATTAACAGTGGTAGAGTAGAGGTGACTGCCCTGGGGGGAGGGGGAGGTCAATGGTTTGGGTTGAGACGGTTATTTATTAGTGATGGGCAAAAACTGTCCATAAAATTTTTTTGTGAGTAATTAATACATCAGTTATGATTAAAATTTCAACCTGATTGAGAGGAAAAACCAGTGTTGTAAAACTCGGCCTAGGCGGCCGAGTACTCGGGGAGTACTCGGAAATTGGCCACCTGCCGAGGCGAGTCGGGGCTACTCGGCCATATTACTCGGCTCGGTCAAAACTCGGTCCTACTCGGCCTACTCGGACCTACTCGGTCAACCGAAGTCAAAAAACTTTTTTTGAATTTTTCAAAGGCATACGGCACACAAGTAACTATATTTTTTAACCTTATCTATTTCCTCTCTTCCGTTATTTATCACGACTACGAAATCAATTATATCTCTTCCACTTTTTCTCATGACCGTCGACTATACGACGCAATTTGAAGTTTTTAACAATTATGTTTATGTTTCTAACATATTTCTTGGGCCCTATGAACAATTTTATTTATATATGAGTATTTATGAACATACTACATGTGAATTTTTGAATTTATACATAAAAAATCCCAATCTGAGTACTCCCCTCCTAGGCCGAGTACTCGCTACTCCCCAGTCGGCCGCTCGAGTAGCGCCTAGCGATTTTTGCAACATTGGTATTAAGTAATTAAATTTATTTTATTAAATAAAGGGTTATGATCATTCAATAAATTTGATGTACGTTAGTCTTTTATTTATAGAGTTAAGTGGTTAAATCATCTTTTAACTTAGTCTTTTATGCAGATTTAGTCATTTAACTTTAAAAGTGGTGAAGACAATCCTTTAAGAAACATTTTGTGACGAGGATAGTTATTTCTAAGGGATTTCGTTTGTTACCTTCGTTTAAAATAAGGTAAAATGAAAATTTTACCATTATTTTTATTGTTTATTCATTAAATTTAATTTAATTAATATTTATTATATGTTTACCAGATTAATCATTTCTCATAAACAACATAAATAATATCGGTCAACACTCTCTCTGGCCAACTACCACCACTACTAACACTACCTCCCACCACCGCCCATATCGCCGGTAACTACCAGTCTACCATAACCACTGACACTATCTCCCACAACCACCACCGCCATCATGTGTGTGTTTATTTAAAAAAGATAAAATTTATTTTAATTAAGTAAAAATTAAAAATAAAAGGGTAAAATGACTAAAAAATTAAAAAAAGGTAAAAAGAACAAAAAACCCTTGATTTAATTGACTTTAGTAACGACCAACGTTAGAAAGGATTTTCCACGCCATAAAATATTTAAAAAAAAACTGTTTTCATTTAGCTAAATTAAATAACGCTTACAAGAAGACCCTGTCGGAGCCGTTTGCAATAGGAGACGCACCCAAATTAGTGACCCGTGGTTCAATGGTCGTCTGTCTATACGGACCATAAAGCCCATAAAATACTTGGCATTTTTCTACTACATGTAGCCAACGGCATCCTCGTGAAAACCATCGTCCCCTTGGCATCTCCTCGTTGATATCGCCCTCCATTTTTAACACCACTCTTCCGTCTTCCTCCGATTCCACCGCCCCAATCACTTACAAGAATCCCTTCATTTCTCTTCCTGCATTGCATTTCCACTCGCTTCGCCCTATTTCTATCTGTAAACTAGTCTATTCTTTCAGCAATGGCTTCCTTCACCGTCAATTGCCCCAAAACATCAGCTTTACTGCCTCCTCACTCAAAACCTAAGCAAAATTCTAAGCACAGCAGCAGCTCCGTTGTTCTGTTTCAGTCGGATTTGAAATCCAACCGCGCATTGATCGCTGGATTTCAGGTACACGAGATTCTTTGATTGTCTATTTTCTTTTTGTAATCGAGATAAAATTTACTTTACTTTGGTGATTGATTCGTTAGTTGTGTTAACTTTGAGGCCAAATCGATTACATTACTAGCTTTAACAACTATAGATAAGCGTACTTGGTTTCAGAATCTTTATTATGATCTATAGCAATGTGATCTATTGCTGAAGTCCAAGAGATAACTAGATAAGAAGCTAGCAATCGATCCACTAACTGACTAACATGATAAATTTGTTGACTGGCTGATTAAATCACATAAAGTTGTGATCTATGCATCTGTTACCAACTCATGTGAAATTAATTTTTTCGTTAGAGTGGTTTCAGCTCAAAATTCTATTATTCAATTGGGAACAAATCACTTTATCTGTTTTTAATTACAATGTCTAGAGCACATCTTTTGTCCACCATGAATCACTTCTTTAGTTGGGTACTGTCTTGATTGAGACCCATAGCTAATATGGGTTGATTTGTGGACAAATTAGGCAAGTTATGAAGTAGTAACATGTAAGACCTTCCAAAGCCGTTACAGTCTTCAAAAGTTCTCTTTTCTAATGTAGAACCCATTTTATGCTGTCGGACCAGTTCTAACTTGAATTTTACATGTGAAAGTTATGTAATACGATATCCCTACATTCAAAGTCAGACTTCAGCTCAATTGGGTGACTTTGTCAGCTAGTTTTGTGAAGTTCTTTCTTTTACTCTCCTCCTCGTCAACTTTAGGTAGAGGTGGCAACATGGATGGGTAAGGAGGGTTTGGATAACTGGTCAAGAGACTCAAGACATGTAATTTTTTATACAACTCAAAAAGCAGTCAACCTTAACAACTTTTCTCCTTTTTCTTATAACTTCATAAGTAGCTTTTTTATTGAAAATCATTATGCTAGTTGTATCTTTTTTAATTACAATCTAAATCCTATAGATAAAATGATTTGAGGCGTTTAGTTCATTGTTTTCAGAAAAATTTTAGTTTTATTTGGTTGACCCGTTGGAGATGGAATACAACACAAATTGACCCGTTTTCAGGTAAATGGCTTGAAAGTTGAAATGATCTCTAAATTTAATCCTTTGACCTATGGTGATGGAGCTACCATTAGGTCATATTTGGTAACTAAATGCATGAGAATATTTCCATGCGCTAGTAGATTAATCCTCACTTATAATGCAAACTCGTAAGTGGCACCTAATTTAGAACAAGGGGGTGCATGGGTATGCTATTTATTACTTGAGTATGTGTAAATTTTGGCTTGGTTGCATACAAATGAAAGGATATAGAAACGAGATTAAATAAGCTTCTTCCATATTAAGTGCTGGACAAAATTTACGAAAACTAAAACAAACACGATGGAAATCTGAATTCTGAAGTTCTACTCTGATATAGCTTTGGTTTATGTTTCTGGCTGATAACTGTAACAGAAAGTTTGTGGGGTGGGTATTACAAGCATAGCAATTAAAAGTTTCTTCTCTAATGAATAGGCTGTTTACGCATATTAGATTTCTAGTAATGCTGTATGCTCCCAGACTCTGCAGAACATTGAACACTTTTGATTTTTCCAAATCTACTGGGTTCCTTGTTTTTACCCAATGTATAAATAATGTGTGTATTCAATTTTAATATTTGATGGTTGAGTTCATATAATCATGTTAAGTTATATTCTTTTGATGTCATGTTATTCTGATTGTTATTCTATACAGTCATCTAAGAGGAAGCAAAATGATGTTATGAGAGTGTCTGCTCAGCTTAACGAGGTAGCTACAAAATATTGCTAAGTGCATAAATAAATTACTTTCCTAGTTTATAATATATACACAAACATATATATTTACTTTTCCTACCAATTTCTTTAGCCTTTATCTGTGCTGTTTTTTCTATCTTAAGATTGCCCTTGAGAAATCATCAAATTCTGCATCAGCTTCAAAGAAATTGGAGGAAACGACCAAGATATCCCCTCCAGACACCACAGTCCCTGATGCAGCAACAATTACTGCATTTATGAATCAAGTGGCAGGCCTTGTACAGTAAGTTAATTTGTTTCTTTTACATTTTCTATACCAGAGTTTCCTGATGGTTATTTAGTTTTCCTTAAGATGCAATTGGTTGTTTTTTTATGTTCAGGCTTGTGGATTCAAGAGACATTATGGAGCTTGAACTAAAGCAACAAAACTGTGAGGTTCTTATAAGAAAGAAGGAAGCTTTGCCTCTACCACCAGCGGCCCCTATGGTTATGATGCAATCTCCACAACCCCAGGCTATGTATCAATCGCTACCACCAGCTTCTTCAGGGCCAGCTCCTTCTGCATCCGCCCCACCACCACCACCACCACCCGCACCTGCAAAACCCAAGGCCTCCTCTCATCCTCCATTCAAGTCCCCAATGGCTGGAACATTCTATCGATCTCCTGCACCAGGAGCTCCCCCGTTTGTGAAGGTATGTTGATAGTAGAGTTGTGAAGATGGGCAGGTCAGGTTAAAACAAGCTGAGATCGGGTTTGCAAACATGTCCCCTTTTGAAGTTGTTGTAAATAATTAAGGCGTTCATTATTATTACAAAAACAATATTATTGGAATAATCTGAATCTATGAATAAACAATTTTGAAGGTTGTATATGTTTAAAAACAAACTTTTGGCAATTTCAACCGGTTTGACCCATTCCTCTTGAAGCTAGTTTTTCTTTATTCAACATAAAACACAATCCAAGTGTACTTGTTCATTGGTAATTGGGTTAAGATTTCCACAGCAAGTTGATGGTGTAATTCCATGATAGTCATGTGTCTCAGATGAAAGTAATAAACTTAAATGATTAAGGACCATGTATGTAGCCTTTATTATGTCTAGTTACAGATTATTTCAGTTTTGATTTTTGGATGTGCTAGGGTTTACTATTTTTCTCATGAATTAAATACTTTGTATTCTCTTTCTAAGTTTATTTGTTTCATTTTTCATTATTATTGGCGTCTTCTATTTAGCCCCTAGTTCCTTGATTATAAAATGATATGTTCGAGTTATTAATGAAGATTTTCTATATATGTTTTCCAGGTTGGAGACAAGGTTCAGAAAGGCCAGGTTATTTGCATTATTGAGGCCATGAAGTTGATGAACGAGATTGAGGTAACTCATACTTTTGTGCATAGTTTCAAACTTTCAATTACTAGTGAGGACCTAGATGTAGACTTGGAAAAATGGAGTAAAAGATTAAAAAACCTGTCATATACGAGTCTTCATCAGTATTCATTATTCAAGTGCCAACTCTACTTTAGGCATAGATGATGTTTCTATCATCATCATCTTAACAATTAATGTTCTCATTACGCTAGGACTTTGACCAATTGTCCTATATAGCATTCACCCTCTGTGTGTGCGTGTATTGTGATTTTGATCAGGCATCAAACTTGAATTGTCAAGTTGGAAAATATAGTGAATACTACTTCGCATGCACGTTTATTTAATGCTTTGGTCCTTGATAACATTTTTTTCAGGAAAAATGCTTTGCACCCTCATAATACATGAATAAGTATCGTGTTTTTCTTGAATCTTATTGCCTTATGCCATATATTTCTAGAATTGCGGTCAAAGGTAGATAGATCTGTGCTTAATATACCCTTAATCTTTGTTCCACATTCTTTTGTGAAATGGGTAACCGTAAAAATTATCCTTGAGAATGCTGTAAACAGCACCACGTCTTTTAGATACACAATAAAAGCAGGTTGAGTTAGCTAAAGACATGAACTATTGTATAGCTATTAAAATTTAGCATTTATTTTGATAACTATACTGATTCTGCTATGTTTTTAGGCTGATCAATCTGGAACAATAGTCGATATTATTGCCGAGGATGGGAAACCTGTTAGCGTGGAGACGGTATATTCTCTTCTCTCTTTCTCTCACATACACAAAACTCGTATCAAAATCTTTTCGTGTTGCTAATTAAACAAGAAAAACAATTGTTGCTGCAGCATCTACTTGTTATTGAACCATGATGAGGAACATGAATTAATCTGCCGAGAACTACATTTGTCAAAATACAGGACAATTGAGCTTTAGACTTTTGTTTCTTGTTTTAGTTCTTATTTTGCGGGTGATGTTACTGTAATTTGGTTTTGTTCTCTTATTATTATTATTAATTAGTACAACAATTCTCTATGTTGATTGTCCATGAATGTATTTGAGTCAACTTGTATAACTGACCAAAAATAATCTAGTGGATCATCCTGCTAGAGTGCTAGGTTGCTGCTTTTGGTAAGTTTTATTTGTGTTAGACTTTCCTTTATTTATTTTACTTTTTTGTTACGGATATCGGATAGCGAAATGCACTATCCGAAATTCGGATCTGAAAATGAACACCCCTAATATTAAAGTAGGATATATATGATTTTGATAAACGCGATATTTCAAATTCTGATCATAACCATGCGGCATTCTTCGATCTTAAACGCGTTTAATACAATTAATATAGTTTTTTAAAGGATTTGTGATGGTGGTTTTTTGGTTAGGCATTTTTTATTTAGCTAAGATAGAGTTTGGACCTAAAGGTGACAGATTTATGAGTAGTTATTAGTTTGCATATGTGTATATATGTATATATAAGGTGTGAAAGTTATTAACTTAAACAAATGCTTAGTAATTAGAATATGTCTATTTTGTTAACCGAAATACCAAACTGGACAACCGATTAACCGACTATTGGTTAACTGACTTTTTCGGTTTAGGATTAAGAAATTTGCAGACCTATGATTCGGTTAGCCTGTTATCGATTAACCGAACGGCAGTTAACCGTCCATGAGCACGCCTATCACCATGTATACTAGGAGAAAAGGAGAAGGAAAGATGAATAAGACTTAAGAAATCAAGCTAACGCAGTGTTACAAATGGGTTGCTTGAGTTTGATTTTAATCATTTCGTGTAGAATCCATGGGACTTGATGTATCTCAATCGATAACAGATCATGGCTTCTGCTGCTGATATGTCTGGGTATTAGTGATTATAGCATGTTTCAAGGATGGTGCTTTGTTGGATTGTACATCGATTAGAATTTGTAGAGCTTGAGGATAAAGGGTGAGTGGTTTACTGGGGAAGGAGAAGTAGAAGAAAGAGAGAGAAAAAGAGAGAGGTTGAAGATGAAAAGGATGGTGAAGGAGAGAGAGTGGTTTAACTTTTTTTTTTAATTTTAAAATAATTTAAAATAAGTTAAGAATTAGAAATTGAATAAAAAATTGAGAGCCAGGGTACGATAGTCTTTTTAATTTGATAAGGGATTAAATTCATAAAGTCTTTTTAATTTGATAAGGGATTAAATTCAAAAGAAATTTATATATTTTGAAATCAAAATTGTAAAATTTAAAAGTTAAGAATTAAAACCATAAAACCAATAATACATAGTAGGGGTGAGCAGAAAAAATCGAAACCGAACCAAACAACCAAAAAAACAAATCAATATAGTAACCAACGGTTTTGGTTTTTGAAATTTCAAAAACCGACTTTTTCGGTTTGGTTTCGGTTTTTGAAATTTCAAAAACCCAAAAAACCGAAAAAACCATTCCAAGGAAAAATACTGTAAATATCACTTCATTTCGAGTTGATGAGTTCACTTCTTCTCGATTTTATCCATTTCCGGCTTAATATAAAAATTATTTGTAGTTGTTTATCTCGATTTTTAGGTTCTAGTTTTATGAGTTGCATGCAGTTCTTTTGGAGTTGGTTGTTCATCTTGATTTTCAGTTTTGCTAATATGTTATTTATCCATTTGCTTTGAGTTTTGATCTGTTTTAACTTTGACTTTAAAGTTTAAACATTTAACAGACATTTTGTTTGTATCAATTGCAATTGATATAGCTTGAATTAGGTGGCACACATCTTGATGTTTTTAATATAACTTCAATCTTATTTAATTTCATAACTTCACAATGATGGTCGTATGACTTCAAATCTTGATGGTTAAAACAGAAAAGCTATAAAACTGAAAATCGACTTTAAAACAAAAAACCGAACCACTCCAAAACTGAACGGTTTTGGTTTTAGTTTTTCAAAAACTAAAATTTTCGGTTTGGTTTTGGTTTTATGTTAAAACCGAATCAAACCGAACTATACTCACCCCTAAAACACATGGAAAAAATATACTTTACTCTTATTAAAATTTTAATAATAAGAAGTGGAGACTTCTCAAACTTTTAGGACTTACCTTGTAACATGCGAAACCGTAGGGTAATTGATGTAACTTTAACCCATCACAATATCGAAAAATCTCGAAGGTTTCTGGTAGTTTCCAAAGTGCGCTCCAGATGTCTCTCGTTTCCTTTTAACATGTGTATAAATCGTTTCGTCATCCCCATCTTTTGTCAGTTGCCAAAAATCTTGCAGTTTTGTGTGAAATTTCTCAAGCAATCTTTCATAAACACGCTCCAAACATCTGCGACTTAGCGAATCGTTTGCATCCGATTGTTTTGTACACCATTAAGGTAACAATTCGATGTCTGTGCTTTTGGTTTCAATTTATCGTTGTATCGTATTATTATGAATTTGCGTTTTTTGATATGAATTATTCAATCGTGTGTGTCATCTGAGGCAGACGAACTGTTATTTTGTTCTCCTTTGGTTTCGGCGCATATTCAAATTGGTGCATATGAGACATGGTTGTTAATACTTGGATCATAAAATTTTAGGGGTGTTTGTTTAAGCTTATTTTTTTGGCTTATTAGCTTATGAGCTTATTATTTAAGCTTTATCATGTTTTATGTTTTTGGCTAAGCTTAAGCTTATTAGCTTATTTTTATAAAAATAAGTCATTTTTCATAAGCCATCTTGAACTAGCTTATTTTCTTTTTTGTGAGCTTATTTTTACACTTTTACCTTTATACCCTTTTTTTTGGTTATTTTACATTAATAAGCTAATGTAAGGAAGCCCTTTTTGGTCATTTTCACCTTTTTAAAAGAAGCTTATTAACTCATAAGTTATAAGCTAATCCAAACACTTTTTTTCTCTCAAAAGTTTAAGCACAAAAAAACAAAAAAAAGCTTACACAAACACCCCCTTGGTTGCATTTGATACTGGCTTGATTTGGAACAAAATTTCAGCTACCGGTGTTTTGGACATTAATTTAGTAAACTAGGGGCGATTGGTATATGAATATATCTGCTTCTGTGATACCTATCGTGTATTATGCTGTTCATATAATATGGACTAAGGTTATCGTTATTGTGCTGGTAGGTTTTTAGGAAGTATTAAGAGATGAATCCAGACAAATTCACCCACAAGACAAACGAGGCACTGGCTTCAGGTCATGAACTCGCTGTGAACGCTGGACATGCACAATTTACACCGCTACATATTGCTGTCGCTTTGATCTCCGACTCTAATGGTATATTCAGGCAAGCAGTAAGCAATGCCGGTGGTGAAGAGGCGGGTAATTCAGCTGAGAGGGTTTTCAATCAAGCGTTGAAGAAACTCCCCTCTCAGTCCCCTGCTCCTGATGAAGTCCCAGCAAGTACATCTCTAATCAAAACGATTCGTCGTGCTCAATCATCACAAAAATCTCGTGGTGACACCCATTTGGCGGTGGATCAATTGATTTTGGGTCTTCTTGAGGATTCCCAAATCGGGGACCTCTTAAAAGAAGCTGGAGTTAGTGCATCCAGAGTGAAAAGTGAGGTTGAAAAACTTAGAGGTAAAGAAGGGAAGAAGGTGGAAAGTGCCTCTGGGGATACTAATTTCCAGGCTCTTAAGACATACGGTCGTGATCTTGTGGAACAAGCTGGGAAGCTTGATCCTGTAATTGGGAGAGATGAGGAAATCAGAAGAGTGGTTAGGATACTATCGAGAAGGACGAAGAACAACCCTGTTCTTATTGGGGAACCTGGTGTGGGTAAGACTGCTGTTGTGGAAGGATTAGCGCAGAGGATTCTACGAGGTGATGTCCCGAGTAATCTTGCTGATGTTCGAGTTGTAGCTTTGGATATGGGGGCATTGATTGCTGGAGCCAAGTATAGAGGAGAGTTTGAAGAGAGGTTGAAAGCAGTTTTGAAGGAAGTAGAAGAAGCTGAAGCAAAAGTGATATTATTCATTGATGAAATTCATCTTGTCCTTGGAGCTGGTCGAACCGAAGGGTCAATGGACGCTGCAAATCTCTTTAAGCCTATGCTTGCTAGGGGTCAACTTCGGTGCATTGGTGCAACTACTTTAGATGAGTATAGAAAATACGTGGAGAAAGATGCCGCCTTTGAGAGGCGGTTCCAACAAGTTTTGGTTGCTGAACCCAGTGTTCCTGACACCATAAGCATTCTTAGAGGGTTGAAAGAGAGATATGAAGGCCACCATGGTGTTCGGATTCTTGATCGTGCTCTTGTAGTTGCGGCTCAACTTTCAAGCCGTTACATAACTGGTATGATTCATATCTTCCACTTTTTATTACATTAGACCAGCTTCATTTAGTAATTAATACTACTTATACTTCTTTTTTGTGCTAAAAACTGTGTTTGTGTCTGTATGCAGCACGTTTCTTGCCTGATAAGGCTATTGACCTTGTTGATGAAGCCTGTGCAAATGTGAGGGTACAACTTGACAGCCAGCCTGAAGAAATTGATAATCTTGAAAGAAAGCGAATGCAGTTGGAGGTCGAGCTCCATGCTTTGGAGAAGGAAAAAGATAAAGCTAGTAAAGCTCGTCTTGTTGAAGTGAGTTTCCCTGTGCAGATAACCTTTCTCTATTCTTTTAGTTAGTTTTAAGTACACTAGAATTCTAGTATAGTGATTTGTTGCTTTCATTTTTAGGTGAAAAAAGAGCTTGATGACTTGAGAGATAGACTTCAACCACTAATGATGAAATATAAGAAAGAAAAGCAACGAATTGATGAGATTCGCAGGCTAAAACAGAAAAGGGAGGAGCTATTGGTGGCTTTACAAGAAGCAGAAAGAAGATATGATTTAGCAAGGGCTGCAGACTTGAAATTTGGAGCAGTTCAAGAAGTGGAAACTGCTATAGCGAAGCTTGAGGGGACCACAGATGAAAATGTTATGCTGACAGAGACGGTTGGACCTGACCAGATTGCTGAGGTGGTGAGTCGGTGGACAGGTATACCAGTGACCAGGCTAGGGACTAATGACAAGGAGAGGCTTATTGGTTTAGCAGAAAGGTTACATCAGCGAGTTGTAGGCCAAGATCAAGCTGTTAGTGCTGTAGCCGAGGCTGTTTTGAGGTCTCGGGCTGGTTTGGGTAGGGCTCAACAACCAACTGGTTCGTTCCTATTCTTGGGTCCCACAGGTGTTGGGAAAACCGAGCTTGCGAAGGCTCTTGCAGAGCAGCTATTTGATGATGAAAAACTTATGATTAGGATTGATATGTCCGAGTACATGGAGCAACACTCTGTGTCCCGACTGATCGGTGCCCCACCTGGGTAAGTACCAAGTAGTAGGCAAATCTATTCCTTTTGCGATTGTTGGTTCTCATGAACGTCATGGACTGAAGTGTTGAATTATGTTTTTCTTTTTCAGCTATGTCGGTCATGAAGAAGGTGGTCAGCTTACTGAAGCTGTGAGGAGAAGACCTTACAGTGTTGTATTGTTTGACGAAGTAGAGAAAGCTCATCAATCCGTGTTCAACACTCTACTTCAAATGTTGGATGATGGAAGGCTAACCGATGGTCAAGGTCGCACCGTGGACTTCACCAACACAGTCATCATCATGACTTCAAATCTCGGAGCTGAATATCTGTTAAAAGGGTTGTCTGGAAAGACCACGATGGTTAACGCCCGTGAAATGGTGATGCAAGAGGTATGGCTATCTTCATGTCCTTGTTTTTCTCGTTTAAATAAGCCTCTAGACCATGAGCTTACATGTTCTTATATTTTTATAAATCAAAGGTGAGGAGACACTTTAAACCAGAGCTGTTGAACAGGCTTGATGAGATTGTGGTTTTCGATCCTCTCTCTCATGATCAGTTAAGGAAAGTTGCAAGACTTCAGTTGAAAGATGTGGCCATGCGGCTTGCTGACAGGGGTGTTGCTTTAGGGGTCACAGAAGAGGCTTTAGATGTTATACTGAATGAGAGTTATGATCCGGTAAGCATCAAAATCTTGTCGTTGATTTACTGGGACCAGTTATTGTAAATGTAAACCATGCTCACCTGGTATGTAATGTTTCAAAATTTGTAGGTATATGGGGCGAGACCGATAAGGAGATGGCTGGAAAGGAGAGTAGTGACGGAGCTGTCTAAAATGCTGATCAGAGAAGAGATTGATGAAAACTCAACAGTGTATATTGATGCAGGCATGAATGGGGAAGAATTAAGTTACAAGGTAGAAAGGAATGGGGGACTGGTGAACGCTGCAACAGGGCAGAAGTCGGATATACTGATTCAGGTTCCTAATGCAAATGGTGGGGCTCGCACTGATGCTGCACAAGCTGTGAAAAGGATGAAGATTGAAGAAGTGGATGATGATGAAATGGATGAGTAATGGAGGCACAGTGAGTCTGTTTTCATCAAGTTTTGAGTTTAGACTCTGATTGTGTTTGATGTTTTAAGCTGTGCATCTTTTTTTGTCTGTGTTCCTTGAGTAGCTTGGTTTAAGGACTTATGAGTTGGTTGGTGAATAGGAGTTGACGTACACTCTTTTTTCCTTGGAATCAATGTAAATATAAAGGTTTATCTCTATTGTTCGAGTTGCTTTGGGGCGCAGAAATCTAAAACTGGAAATATATCATGTACATAGAGATTTAACACTGGGTGACATGTAACGCAAGGTATCACAGGTTGTGGGTGCCGAATAAATAAAATATTTTGAGCCTTAAAAAAAGAGGATCAAAATAATAACACAAACACATTCGCATAAAGTGGATCAAAACTGTAGCATAAACACTTGAATCGAATCAACGCAATACTTAAGCCTTCAAGTAAGTTAAGTTGTAACCACTAAAACATGGCACAAACTTTAACATTAAAATAATTCTAACAATAGGATAGGTGAACAATAGATCTTAACAGTCGATGCTAAGTTCTCAAAGTGTTAAAAATTATTTACAAGCAAATGAGCCTTGTAAGCCTTGAGAAAAACTTGTGTACACAACAAAGGATAAAATGAAGTCTCACTTACCCGAGGGCAGTCAGAGGTATGGAAACCCAACCTTGCTCGGGTTGAATCACTACTAAAACAACACGTATACACCATATATGTTGACTTCATATATCATATAACATTAGTATTTTTACTTTCTTGATTCATATATGTTGACTATCTGATATTCACTCCATTTTTTGGCATAATTAATTAATTATATGTACAAGAGAGTCTTCATGTTAAGCTTTTTAGAAATCCATATTATTACTATTCTGAACAATTGAAATGCAATTGTATGTTTGATTCTTTAGGAGAGTGATTGTTGTGCTAGCCTGCAATGTCTTTGATGCATTTGACTTTAGTGATTCAAAACAAAGATGAATCTTTGTCATTTTTGGTGTTTGTTGATGTAAGTTTAGTGGTTATATTGTCTTTGCCATTCTCAATCCTAAATATCAAATTCTCGTATCGGAAGTCGATTAAATTCAAAATTTGAACTTATTAGCTTCAATCTCAATCCTATCTTTCGAATGTAACATTAGGGTTTATAATCAGTTCAATTTGTTGTCCATTGAAGGATGGATTATGAGTAACAGGATCAGAGGTTTCATCATTTAATCACACTGATATTCATCTCATCTCTCCTTTCTTTAAATAAGTTGTTTTCTCTATAATGATTTAAATCCTTTTAATTTGTATATTCTTTTTCAGATGATCTTTATTGTTGAGATATATTTGATAGTCTCAAGAGTTATAATTAGTCTTTTGTTTTGATTCAATGACCATGTAATCTAAAGCTAAACTAACTTTTTTGTTGGAATTATTTAAACAAGTTAATGTTTTCCTCTTTTCTGTAGGTGAAATTTTTATTTTAAAAAACAGCAATAATGTTCTTCATGGTTAGTACATGTTTGTTTTTCTTAGAACCATATGTCCAGTTCAAATTGCAATTGTTATGAGATTCTATTTGGCTTACACAAATGTCCAAAACATGCTTTAACCATGACTAAATGA
>JAUEJL010073613.1:0-16240 GCA_032274825.1 Drosophyllum lusitanicum | reverse complement strand
AGGGTTAGCTAATGGATTTAGTATTGTATTGTATTTGTGCAAGAAACACTTTATTTCTATTGGTTTGTATTGTTTTTTGGCATAATTTTCCAGCTTTTGCCCATTTTTTATAGCTGCATTTTTTCACTGTTCGGGTCGGGTTCGGGTTCAGGGATCGGGGATCGTTCATCAGGTCGGGGTCGGGGCATAAAAAACCCGACGGGGACGGGGATCGATTTCATGATTCGGGGTCGGGGACGGGGAAGACAAAACCTGCCCCGAACCAGCCCCGTTGCCATCCCTAGTAATATCCTGTGAATCCAAGGAAACTCCTAATCTCGGTAGGGCTTTTCGGCTATTCCCATCTTAGCACTGCTTCAATCTTGGTGGGATCCACTTTGATTCCATCCGGATTCACGAGATGACCCAGAAATTGAACCTCATGTAACCAAAATTCGCACTTACAGAACTTTACATACAACTTTTCTCGCTCAAGAGTCTCTAATATTTCCCGAAGATGTCGTTCGTGCTCCTCTCGAGTCTTGGAATATATCAAGATGTCGTCGATGAAAACAATTACCCACCGGTCTAGCATGGGTCGACACACTCGGTTCATTAGATCCATGAAAGCGGCCGGCGCGTGCGTAAGTCCGAAAAGCATTACCACAAACTCGTAGTGCCCGTACCTTGTTCTGAACGCAGTCTTGCTTATATCCTCTTCCCATACTCATAGCTGGTGGTATCCTTATCGAAGATCTATCTTAGAAAACCATGACGCTCCCTGAAGTTGGTCGAACAGATCGTCTATCATGGGTAACGGGTAACGATTCTTGAGGGTAAGTTTGTTCAACTCTCTATAATCAATGCACATCCTGAAGGATCCGTTTTTCCTCTTTACAAAGAGTATCGGTGCTCCCACAGTGAACTACTTGGGCGTATAAATCCCTTGTCTAGCAGCTCTTGAAGCTGACTCATTAACTCCGTCATTTCCGGCGGTGCAAGGCGATATGGTGATTTAGCTATCGGTGTTGCGCCGGGCACTAGATCAATCCTGAATTCCACCTGACGTTCCGGCGGTACCCCCGGCAAGTCTTTCGGAAACACTTCGGGAAACTCCCTCACTACTGGTACGTCGCTTACTTCTACTATTTTCTTTTCTTTCGTGCTGTCGATTACGTATGCTAGAAATGAAGAACACCTCTGCCGAAGATATTTTCTCGCCTTCAAGACTGTGCAGACAGCCGAACCACCCTTCTTGCATTCCCCGACGATTACTAATTCTCCCCCACTTGGAGTCCGAACCCTCGCTTCGCATTGTTTACAATCAATCGTAGCCCGGTGTTGACTCAACAATCCATGCCAACAATCTCATGGAATTCTTGCATTGTGATAGGTATTAGGTCGATCTTGAATTCATCTCCCCTATCCATATGGAGTTACTCTTATACACTGTTGTTACCGATATTGCCTTACCATCCGCAATTTCTACTTCTAATGGTACTTCCAACTTAACAAGTGCAATTCCAAGATTATCACAAAAGTTAAAAGACACAAAGGAACTGCTGGCCCCGAGTCAAACAATACAAGTGCAGGTTTCGAGTTAACATAGAAAGTACCTACAACCACATCTGACTCAGCCTTGGCTTCCTCCGCTATCAGTTGAAAAGTTCGACCCTTGCGGCTTGGTCCCTCGGTCTTCTTGCCTTGAGCTCCATCAGTGATCCTAAGAGTAGCTGGCATAAGTGCTCTTACAGGGTTAGCATTCAAACGTGGGCATGCAGCCCTCTCGTCCCCTGGCTGGAAGCACCCAAAACACAGCCTCGTAGTCGACTCATAATCCCTGCTCAAATGGCCCTTCTGCCTGCACCTACCCTGGTGGTGCCTTCCACACTGGGCACACTTGGTCGTTCTTTCTTGCCTCTCTTCTTCGGCACACTGAATCTCATTTTCTTGTGCCCCATATCAATCTGCTCCAACTTCCTTTTACCTTGCCTTTCCGCAGCCTGCTTCTCCAGCTCCAATTCCCTTACCCTAGCTGCACTCATCATTTGCTCCAAGGTCTGATACTTGGATTCATCAACAAACTCCCTGATTTCCATCTTTAGCATGTCCATGCAACAGAACATCTTAATCTGTTCATCCACCACGTACTTAGGACAAAATTTGGCATTCTCCAAAAATAGCTTGTTGAGCTCAGTAATAGTCTCCGTTGTCTGCTTCATGACCAGGAACTCTCTCTTCATTCTTTCCACCTCTACCCTCGGTGTAAACTTCGCAGTAAACAGCACTTTAAACTCTTCCTAGGATAACCCTACCAGAGCTTCACCTTTCTACATTAGCAACAAGGACCACCGGTCCTTAGCAGCACCGTGAAGCAAGTTGCTTGCGAAAAGGACGTTACGGTCCGCGGGGCAGTAAATGGTCCTGAAGGCCCCTTCAACTTCCACTAGCCATCCAGAGCTAGCTACAGGTTCTGAATTGCCTTCAAAGATCGGTGGTTGGAAGACCACGAATTCTCTGTAAGTACAACCTCCCGGGGTCCCTACAATCCCCCTTTCGACCACCGGTTGTCTATTAATTCCCCTAGCATCCAGCGCCCGGGTTACTTCAGCAGTAACCATTCCTTCCATCTCAGTAACCATCTGTTCAAACATATTGGGAAGGATTTGCTCCAATGCCTTCCTGATAGTAGCCACTAACCCATCATCCACCACAGGGGGATCCATATTCCCACCCCCAGCAGGAACTACTAGTATCCTCGGCTGTCGCCTCGGGTCCATCTCAGTTGTGACGCGCACGACATCTCTATCTCGGGGCGCGTTAGCAGCTCCCCCAGCCAACAAGTTTCAGTTTCTTCGGGTATAAACCATTCTGAATTGTAGATAGGGCATTATAAGTTAGATGGCGTTATCATATTTAACTCCTCAACACATAATTTCACACTTAGCTCGCCCACGAGTAGTCCTATGTGCACTAAGGCAACCCTAGCTAAGCACATAATATATCACACAAGTGATCCCTCACCAGATCCACAAGATACTTCATGATTCTATTAAGTTCCAATGTGTACCATGGGTTTGTGACAATACAGGACTTCATATTGTTACCAACACACTATACGTACCAGATCTTAGCATCACCACTAAGTCCCTCGATTCACGGGTTTAGGTCATGTATCACAAAAAGTCCAAGCATCACGTACAAGGCATCATGTAAAGGGTATCATATCATCGCCATCGGTATAGTATAGTGTGAACACGGTGCTATGCATAACCCTAGCAATATAGCTAGTCGAGTGCTTGACTCTACCCTACCACAACAGTCAAACGAGAACATGCAATAAGGCTAATTCAAGTGCTCTAAACCTATATGTATCCAATTTTTATGCATGGCATAGGGTGCCCACAGTATACTAGACATCAACATTATCAACACCTGAATAATAATCATAGATTAAGATTCACATCATCTCTAAGTGCTCACCAGAACCTCCGGCTCTAGCTGACAGCACGTGTTGAAAATGATTTATAAAAATCGTTTTAAAATCTAGTACTGAACCCAAGGTCTAAGTTCAAACACACCACTTGCGTGCTTGAATCACTTAAACCTAGGCTCTGATACCAAGTTTTAACGCCCCAAAATTTTATTTTATTTTTTTGTAATATCATAAGTCACAAAAACCGATAAGAAAATATTCCATTACATCAATCAATCACAGCCGGCCCAACACACGGGACTTACGGCATCAAAATATTTGTTTAAAGTAACATTCATAATCAGAGTTATAGAAAAACAAAATGCGGAAGTAGCTGTCAGGCGGGAGCCTTCCCTTTGTCAACTCGCGACGGTCCTGAGAGGAATAAACATCGATAGGTTAAGCACAAAGCTTAGTGAGTACACAACACTTGTACATTATGTCAAAACACATATCTACAGATAATTTACATCACATCAAGTATGCCACACACGCGAAGTGGCCATCTACCAAACGAGCCCAGCTGCTGACGACACCACATAGGTATCACATCATATATGCCACACCGGCGGGGTGGCCATCTGCCAAACGAGCCCTGCTGCTCACGATACCACACATGTATCACATCATATATGCCACACAAGCGAATCATCATCACAGTATCACATAGATCACGTATCACAACATAATGTAAGAGTTAGTGAAACTCACTTGATCGGAAGTAACAGCAATAGAACATGGTAATAGTCGTACTTACGAGATTGAACAGTTAACGGATCTGACAATAAGAACCTACAACACGTCTTACTAGTTTAGTACCAAGTACAAGTCCCTAAGTCATGTGACACTCACATACGCACACACCAAATCCTAAGGTCGGACCAAAGTCGCACCATACCGAAGTCGACCACACAGGCCAAGTCGTACATTGCCAAGTCGCACACCTCTAGTCCAAGTCACACAGTGCCAAGTCGCACAACACCCTTAGGTCGGACCACCCTCAAGTCGGACCAGGTGACTTAAGTCGGACCAGGTGACTTAAGTCGGACCAAGTGACTTAAGTCGAACCACGTGACTTAAGTCGGATGCCCCAAGAACTCTACTGTTCATCTTGGTCGGATGGGAGGAACAACCACGCTGTCAAACATAAAGTTTTTGAAATCACTGCATACTTAACCAAATTACACCATTTTGGTCTCTAAGGTTTCCTAATCATAAATGAACAACTCCTTCTCAATTAATACTACTAATTAGTGGTCTAAAAATGAAATTCTTTCTTTAACATGGGGTTTCATAAAACTTCAAGAACATGGGTGAAACTACACAGCTTTCTAACTCAAAAGTCACCCAAGAAATCCTAACTGAAATCAACTACGAAGGATAGCATTCATACCTTGAATATTTCTTCAAATATTGCTTTAGAACTCAAACTCCTTGCTTCCTCCTTCTTCCTATTCACGATGTTACACACACAGAGCACCCTTCTCTCTGTCTCAGTATTTGAATTGCAACACTCAATGGAACAGTAGATAATTCTTGGGGGTTGTGCCCTAATATAATATATATATGTGTGTGTGTGTGTGTGTGTGTGTATATATATATATATATACTTGTCTTCTTGTGCCAAGCCCACACAATCCCCACTCTCTTATCACTAATGCTTAACCCAATTCCATTTTTTTAGGCTAGTGATAGGAGTCCAATCACCTACATACATGTCCACCTAAGAACATGCCCGATTTAATTATATATATATATATATATATATATATATATATATATATAACAGAAAGTGTCTTAATAAATAAGAACATGCCTGACATTATATATAACCTATAATGTAGGTTATATATATATATATAACCTACATTGTCCACCTAAGAACATGCCCGATTTAATTTTAGGCTAGTGATAGGAGTCCAATCACCTACATTCTCGGAATCGATTAGTAAAGATAATAATGTTCGCAATTCAAATTACATTGTCTTAATAATTACATACGGAAGTTGGGTATTACAACTCCCCCGCACTTAAATACGACTTCGTCCTCGAAGTCACTACTCAAATAATCCCGGGTAGAACTTCCTCATCTCCGCCTCTGGTTCCCACGTCCAATTGGAACCCTTTCGATGTTCCCATTGAACTTTTACCATCACGACTTGTTTATTTCCTAACTCTTTGGTCTCCCGATCTAAGATAGCAACAGGCCTTTCTACATAGTTCAGATTCTCGTCAACCTCAATGTCTTCCAAGGATACAAAGGTAGATTCATCCGTCAAACACTTTCTCAAATGCGACACATGAAAAGTATTATGGATCCTTGACAGTTCCTCGGGTATCTCTAAACGGTATGCCACCTTGCCTATTCATGCAACCACTTTAAATGGACCAATAAATCTGGGGTTCAGCTTGCAGCGCTTCCTGAATCGTATGACTCCTTTCCACGGTGAGACCTTAAGCAACACGAAATCCCCAACTTGAAATTCTAAATCTGATCGTCTCTTATCTGCGTAGCTCTTCTGTCGACTCTGAGCTATGCGCAACCTTTCACGGATTTTCTGTATATTTTCTATCGTCTTCTACACCACTTCGGTACTACCAAGTTCCTTATGCCCAACCTCACCCAACAAACCGGGGTTCTACACTGCCTCCCATATAGCATTTCATACGGGGGCATCCTAATACTCGCATGGTAACTGTTATCATAAGAGAATTTCGCCAATGGTAGATAGGTATCCCAGCTACCACCAAAATCGAGAACACATGCCCTCAACATATCCTCGAGAGTTTGATTCGTTCTCTCACTCTGACCATCAGTCTGCGGATGATAGGAGGTACTAAAATGCAACTTTGTTCCCAAGTCTGACCATCATGCCATGCCTAGAGATTACCCTTTTCACATACACACCGGCCAAAGCTGCCGACGAGAAGGTTTCGTGAATTGGTATAAAGTGTGCACTCTTAGTAAGCCTATCCACCACCACCCCCATCGTATCAAAATTTCTCGTGTTCTTGGTAGCTTGGTGATAAAATCCATCGTAATGTGCTCCCATTTCCATCCCGGAATTTCCAACGGCTGCAACTTCCTATGCGATCTCTAGTGCTCGGCCTTGACCTTCAGACAGGTCAAACATCCCTCAACATACTTAGCAACCTCCCGCTTCATCCCATGCCACCAATAGTCTAATTTCAAGTCTCGATACATCTTCATTGCCCCCGGATGAATGGAAAATTTTGACTTATGAGCCTCCTCTAGTAACGTTGCCCTGACACTAGTTGTTACTGGTACCCATATCCGCCCATACCGCGTGAGAAGATCTCGGCTATCCTTAACAAAGTTCTTCACTTGGCTCTTAATTATCTCTTTATTGTGGTTCTCTGGTCTAATCGCCTCAGTCTGCGCTGACCGAATCAAATCAAACAACAAAGTGGTGACCGTCATTCGTAAACATTTTGCCTCTAGCAGCGTACACCCTGACTTACGACTCAAGGCGTCGGCCACAACATTAGCCTTACCCGGATGATATAAAATCTCGCAATCGTAGTCTTTCACCAAATCTAGCCACCTCCGCTGTCGCATATTCAGATTCTTCTGGTCCGCGAAGTACTTTTAACTCTTGTGGTTAGTATAAATGGTACATTTAACCCCATAGAGGTAGTGCCTCCAAATTTTCAATGAGAAAACCACGGCCGCTGTAATACCCTATTTCCGTATCATAAATAAATGAATATTTTATTGGATGACGCGATTTTTTTATATTTCTTAGAGTTGCTATTCCTTTATGGAAATTAAATTGTTGCTGGATTTGGTGGGCTATCTAGCTTAATAAATAAACAAGAATTTGGGCTACCATATGGTTGGGCTAATTAATTAGAGAAGTGAAATAGTAGTATGAGAGAATAAGCCTTATGGGCTTAGAGGTTTTGCTAGTGTTGGGCCCAAAGCCTGGCTAGAAACAAGTATAAATGGAAGATTAGGGTGCAGCCTCCAAGGAAAGGCATTTTTACTGTTTCATTCTAGAGAGAGAAAGTGGGAGCTTGTTCTTGTATACGAGAAGAAGAAACAGAGGAAGGCTAGAACCTTGATCTTTCTAGCAAAATCTTTAAGGAATTGAAAGAGAAACCAACAGGTAATGTTTCTAAACCCTATGTGATTGTATAGATGCTGTAAGATATGGTTTTTGATCTGTTTATGGGGTTTAGTTGTCTGGGGTTTTTGTGTTTGAAAAGTGAGAGGAGATGGTGGATTGAGAGGTTAAATCTTGTTTTTAACCAATGAATGTTGATAGGAAATTGTTCTTATGATGGGAGAAAAGCTTTGCAAATGATTTAAATCAAAATAACTAAGTTTTGGGAGGTTGTGATTTTGAAAATGGAGTTTCAGGGTTCTGGGTTTTTTCAAATGGTGAACTGGCAGGGAAGGAATGAGTCGTGCGACCCTCACCAAAGTCCATGCGACTTTTAGTGAGGAGTCATGCGACTTTCACTAGTCCATGCGACTTTCAGATGGGGTATGTATGTGTCCATGCGACTTTTACTAGTCCATGCGAATTTCAGATGGTCCATGCGACTTTCATTAGTCCATGCGACTTCCAGATGGTCCATGCGACTTTCACTAGTCTATGCGACTTCCAGAGGGTGCCATGCGACTTTCAGATGGGGTATATATGTGTCCATGCGACTTTCACTAGTCCATGCGACTTCTAGATGGTGTCCATGCAACTTTCATTAATCCATGCGATTTCCAGATGGTCCATGCGACTTTCAGTACAAGTCCATGCGACTTTCAGCTAGGATGAGAGTGCCATGCGACTTTCAGTTGTTAGGTCCGGCCTAGTGTGGTCCTGCTAAGGGTCTGTAGTATACCCAAAGCTAACCAGTGGAGATATCTGTATTGTAGGTCCTTGCGACTGGACTTGTTAACTTTCAGCTTGTGAAATATGTTGCGTTTGTCTGTGCTGCAGATCAGGTGAGTTACCCTAACTTATACATGATATTGGTGTGAAATGTGTATGTTATATTTTATGTGATGACTTAACTAATGTGTTATATGTGAAGTGAAGGGTTACGTTATATTGTGGTGAAAACGTAACTCGGGCACAGTCAGACATAGTGTGAAATCCTTGGTACGGCTTGGATAGTCAACTGTGACCCAAAGTGTGAAATCGTCGTCAGTGCACTGCGTCGGTAGTATGTGAAATGATATGTAATCATGGATTTGTGTTATGAGGTGACATGTACATGCCTAGTGTGGTGTGTAAGTTAGAGTGCTCGCTAAGTTTTATGCTTACTGTTGTTGAACTTATTCTTTTCAGGACCGGTTCATGGGAAGGCTCCAGCAGCTTGAAGACGACTCATCATTTATTCAACCGTTTCCGCTGTTTAATTTATTCAAACATTCTGTCAGAACAATATTTGTAATGTTACTTAAATACACTTGATGACGGGTAGTCCCGGGTGCGGGACCTCGTAAGACTTTTGTTTAATCGTTACCGTTGAATGCATTTTTTATATTTACAAAATAAAATAAAATTGGGACGTTACACAACTTTTGTTAAGTTTGTTTCATAGATTTACTCAACATAGGGTGTATTCGACAACGAATTTATGGGGGATTATAGGGTCTTGAATTCTAGTTTTCATAATCTTTAACCCTTTAATCTCATTCGGGTGTTAAAATTTTAAGGGGATTATTAAAAACATAATCCCTCATAATCCCCCCAAACAGAATAATCCCCCCAAATAATAGCATTTTCAAATAGTTTATGGATTAAGCTTAGGATTATCAATTAACCAGCCTTAGCCCCAGCTCCAACTCCAGCTAGTTTTGAAACACACCCACAGTTTATAACACATCTTGAGGGGATTATTAAAAACATAATCTCTCATAATCCCCCAAACAACAACATTTTCAAATAGTTTATGGATTGAGCTTAGAATTATCAATTAACCAGCCTTAGCTCCAGCTCCAATTCCAGCTAGTTTTGAAACACGCCCATAATTTATAACACGGTCGGTAATTTCAACATAAATCATTATATTTGAATCAAATTAGATACTTATTTTAAAATCTTTGGTCAAATTTACTTGAACGATTCTAATGCTACAACAACGTCTAGCTATGGTTATAATCCAAATAGGCAACCATCGTGCATACATATGTTTACAATAGATAGTTGTTTAAAGTAAAACTCAATATGAACAATCAATAAAACTTCTATTTCATCTTCTTATCTACTAAGTTGTGATACATAGAATCTACTAATTCTTTTTTTTTTCTCGTTTCCTTCTTTAATTTTGACACTTATCTTTACATGTAAGTAGAATGATGAGTTGCAAGATTTGATAGAAAGATATAGTATCTTTCAACTCATATATGTAACAATGGTGTTGTTGATTGAACCTCGGCCTTCTCACATATAAACACGTCCAATCAACACGCTCACCCATACAAAATCTACCCCGTACAATGATCCAAATCCACATAAGAATAATATATAGAGTTGTGTTCAATAAAGTCCATGTAAAAAATATAGTTCTAAAATTTTAATATTCAATCACAGGTGATTTAGTATACAATCACTTGTGATTTGTAAAAGTATCATATGTGAATTACGAAAATGACACTACGTCCAAAATTTTAAAATGCAATCTGGACCATTGATGTTTTGATCCAAAGACTAAAATTAGTCCCTTACGACAATAAATTAAGTATGAACTATATTGAAGATTTTTCATAATAGAAAAATGAAATATCCTCCTACTTTTTCCTCCTACTTCATCCTCCTACTCACCACAAGATGACATGTGGAGTTCACTAGTTCTCTTTCCTCACATCATCCATTGATTTTAACACTTGTCTGATCTTGTGAGTAGGAAGATAAGTAGGAGGATATATCATCTCTCTTCGTAATATATAATAAAAAGAATAAAAAGAATCGAAGTCGGGCATATATTTCTGGTTGACAGTTGGTAAATGGTAATTGACCGGACCGGCATGTTTGTCGGGTGGTGTAGATAGAGGTCCTCAACCCTCTCATCCTTTTTTCCACGTGTCCCATCACATGCCTTCCCACTTACTCTTAAACCGGACCTCCTTCATCCCTCAGTTTTATTACGTACTCTACATAATAATATATTTGACTTCTCTATTAACTTTTTGATATATTATAACAACTAATAAATAAAATAAACTCTTTAATTAATGGAATATTATAACAACTAATCTAATGGAATCATATTCGAAACGTAGAGGTTAGTGACATAATTTAGATAACTTATTGATGGAAAACTGAGGTTACACCTCATTAATTAGTCTACGACGTCTTTTGGGTCGGGTCTTCTCTAATCCAGATTAATGCAAATTCTGACATAATTAACGTCACTGATCTAAAATCGGACCTTAATTAGTTGTCCCGGATAATACCATTTATTTTTTAATGCCAAAGACAATTTAATTAATAGGCAACGAAACTAGCAAAGTGCTAGAGCGTATAACAAAGTCGAAGACTAATAACTATTACGAATTTCACGGATTGGAGAGGTCATCATTACTCATTCGTGACCTTTGAGATAAAGAATCTTTAAGTCAAAATACAGCTGACTGTGATCTATTTACTTTGCATAAGCTTCATGAATTACATGATTCCGAGGGTCCTTTTAAACCTTCAAAGCTCATAATCACTTATACTGTTATATCAAGTTATGATATAAGAATATGCAAGACTGTGGAATATGCGATCAACATAAAATGTAATACTAA
The DNA here is from genome assembly GCA_032274825.1 of Drosophyllum lusitanicum. Taxonomy (NCBI): domain Eukaryota; kingdom Viridiplantae; phylum Streptophyta; class Magnoliopsida; order Caryophyllales; family Drosophyllaceae; genus Drosophyllum; species Drosophyllum lusitanicum. The sequence continues at coordinate 5,024 of JAUEJL010073613.1, read as the reverse complement.
GAACACATAGCAACACCTAATTGACTAACAAATTCTTAAAGGCATAACACTTCATTCCCTGTATAAGGAAATTTTCTTCATTCCTTTAAGGTATGTCATTTCTCCTCTAAAAAACGTAAAATCTTAATTCTCTCATAGGGTGATTCATATGTGAATATTTCTGCTTGAGCGTGATTTTCAAAAAGAGTCCACATGTGAAACCATAAGTCATGTTTTGTTTCGCAGATCGGAGAGAATCCATCATCGATCAAGATGCAAATATCGATGCAATTCTATTTTCTTTTAATTTGAACATGAGCTAAGGACTAATTGTTCAAACAAAAGAAGTTAATTAGTCCATGTTGGACTTTTGGAAGACGTGCTCACTACAAAAAAGATACCGATTATCCACACTTTTTTATTAATAATAATATACTTAAAATCGTGAAGAATTACGATTAAGCGTGAAAAAAATTGGGTTTTATTAATTTCTACCAAATCTTTACATTTAAAAGTGTAAAAATTGAAGTAAAAAATCACATGTATTAGTGTAGACAAATTATTTAAATTTTCACACTTCTAAATGTGTAAAATTTGAAAATAGTTCTATAGTTACAAAAGTCCACGCTTTTAAGTATGGACTTCTATAATCATCTATTTATTACTAAATTAACATATTTAAAAGCGTGGACTTTTAAAAGCAAATGTAAATGTCTATAAATATTAAGTTTTTTCTTTTTTTAATAATTTTTATTTTCAAACTATTTTTCACAATTATAAGTTTGACAATGTTTAGATTTTTACACGCTTTTTATGAAGCGTGAATAAATGACATATTTTTTGTAGTGGCTTTAGTTAGTATAGTCTTAAATCTTAATGAACAATATATTAGTTAATATATTACATTAACCGGTTATAATTTACTCCACACCAATAATGGATATATGATATTATATTAACTGGTTGGACTTTGGAACCCGTTCTGATCTGAAACCGTTTAAACCTAAATCTGTTTTGACCCACTGCCCAACCTAATATGTCTGTTTTGTCACCTCTAGATATATCTATGTATGGTAGTTTATGATTATTATGATGCTGGACATCTTTTGTTAACGACAAGTTTTGGGTTGAGAATTTATCGTGACATTTGTTTTATAAAAAACGCTATTTTTATAACATAGTTTTGTTTCATGTTCGACATACCCGTTATATGTTATTTCAACATAAACAAATTCAAACGTATATCATCTTCTAATATAAATAGAAGACTAACATGTACCAAAATTATTGAATGATCCTAGCACTTCATTTAATAAAATTAATTTTTTTGTATAATCTTAACTATCCATTAAATCAAAATTAGAATATTAATTTTGACTTTTTTACTTTTTTAAGTCTAAATTATTAAAAAAATTCATATATATTTGTCCTCAATCTCACGTCGATACTTTCATCGTTGGGCTGGATGTTGACCTCGTATGTCGTCAACTTTTAAATTCACATTTCTTTCATTTTTATAATTATTTAATACCTTTATATTAATGTTTAATATTTATGGTTTTCTTAAATCAACATGTGTGTCACACGTACATATAATCTAGTTATATAATGCAAAAGCATATTCAAATTTACTTTACTAGTTTGAGTATCATCTTGGGTGAAGACTAAAGGATTGTCTAATACTCAGATCAGATAAATAGTTTTTGAAGGGCAAGTTAAGATCACTAAAGATCGAGTACGTAAACTTAGTTTTCTAAATATTATAACATAGGTAATTTACCTTTTTATTGTCAAACAGATAACAAATCTGTGAATTTATCACAAAATATAAATATGATATAATATTGGCAAATTGGAATTACTCTCAGAAATGCAATTCTAATTTCTAAACAAGCTCTTCAATGGTGTTTGTCTAACGATATTATGGAGAGTCGGTTCACGCAGCTTCAGACCAATTAAGTTAGCAAAATCAGGAATGAAGACGTGTTTTGCAACTATCCAGCGATCTTTCTAGCTTGAATTTCAAAACGACGACGCAATTGCGATTATTTGTGTTAAACCTATAATCGATTCAGATGTGGATCATTCGATGCTCCAACTTGTAGCTTTTATAACTTCATGTAATTTTTAGGTTAGTTATAATAATATTTGTCATTCAAAAAGAAGAAAAATACACAACAATTTAGTATCTTTTAAAAAAAGATATATAATACTCATCCAACTTTTTTTAAGATTGATGTAACTGCCAGATGGTTCATTTGAAAAACATCTTTATTACGAGTACCGCAAAAATAAATTTTGATTGTTAATTAAAATAAATCAATAACTAATAATTTTGACAGCTCATTAATAAGCAGTATTTTGAGAAAATTAAGTCAATCTAATAATGACTTATCTATTTAGACGTAATTCACGGTTAGGTAAATATATAAATAACCAAAATATCCCTATCAACGAATCATTAATTAAGATTACAAACGATAATCGCGATACTCGCAATAAAAACTAACCATATGGTCATCTTTAGCAAATTACCCTTTTTAGTTATTTATCCGTAATGGAACAAGTATAGGTAAAGCCGTAAAGCATGATATATATGTAGCAAAGTGAAATCATAAAAAAGTTAATGGATAATCATGTATGTTGATACGTCGCTTAAATTATTGTTATCGTTATTGCTTCAAGGTTCCCGATGCATGTAAAAATTAATTTTAAAAAAAAATATTATATAAAATAAAAACTTTAACATAATTATTAAGTCAAAACCCATTGATATTAAAGCAAAGCACCATGCATATGTGTACACATATTAGCCGGACCCTAAGTTAAATTACACAACACAATGATGTCAAATAGTAAGCCTTGGTTTGAATCCAATTGTCTTTTGCCTTTTATTTGGTCCCATGTTTATTATTTGCATTTTGGCATGTTTACCAATAACTTCAATTACATTATTTTTATATTTTATCTTTTTCTGAACGGGAGCAGATAGAAAAAGAAGATGTATAAAAACTAGCAATAAAAGTATAAGAAAATAAGAAAACCAAACATTAAACACTACAATGTAATATGGGTGTAGTACACCGATTCTGCCATGAAGTTAATAAGGTCTTTTAACAAATTGTTTGTACGTTTTAAACATGATTCGATTTACCTTAATTTTGGGGATCTTGATCACTGGCCATGGTTTATCTAACGACGAACATAAATTATGTAACCCCGAATTAAAAGGTATGTGTTAAGGTTTCCTCGCTAGACTTCCCCTATAGCGTATGAAGCCATGAAGGAGCGAGATTTTGATGCAGTAGGTTGACTTAAGTAAGTTATGCTATTTGGATATGATGAAGCGTGTGTTGGTTGAAGGGGGCAACAATCATAACTCATAAGCGATGTATGCATGTATAAAGACACCACTTTGAGCCTCTCTTCCTTTCCAGTTTCAATTCATTTGCCTTTTCCTTAATTTCTCCAATTTAATTTGGATTTTATTTATATATTATATTGTTATTATTTTATTTTTTTACTCTAAAATATTACTCGATATATCGATCTACCACTTTTTTCTTTGTTTTTTATGAGATAAGTTAATCGTGTAAACCTTTGGTTTTGTACGTTGCGCGTCGAAGGTTAAGTTGCCATTGTAGTAACAATTTATATAAAGGGAGGTGATATATACTTACACAATAAAAATGGTCATACACAATAACTTTATATATCATTAACTTGTACCATGTACATCAACTATTTAAACCATGTTGTGTATAGTTAAAAATTGTTGTATACGGATCAGCTCCATGTATATAAAGCTTCTTCCAAAAACCACATATTTTATTTGATTCTATGCTTGTGAATAAGCTCAATGGGTTGACTAATTAAATGTTAATTATCTTGCTTAATTACCAACTAATCACAATATATTAAAGTTAAACATTAATTACCAGAGACCATCAATGTAATTATTTCTGATATTTTGATCAATTAATAAAACCATCAATTGATCATTTCAGTTTGAACTGTGATTTCATGATTTTCGTAGTTATTTAGTCATACACCCTTAATTACAAACTAATTGAAATAAATCGATAACATCATGCATCTTTTCTATATATCAATTTTCTATATTTTAATATTATAAGATTTGTCGAGCTAAAATTCATCTTATTCAAAGATGACATAAAGCTTTCATTTGAGTCCGGATCGATGAACACCAATCAGCCTCAAATTTTTCTCCAAACCGGCTGCACCCTACTGCACCTGATTATATAAACACATGACCGACTGAATCCTCCATTCCTCCACGAAAGAGATGACTCATTAGGTATTACTCTTCTCGCCAAGTTTGTTGTGGTAGGAATACGTACCATTTGAAAGTACTAGCTCGCCAAATAAATCCGATCGAGAGCTTCATCCCCAAAGCAACGTACAACTTCATCATCCCAAAATTAACCCTGCAGATGATCCATTAATAGCAATAGTTCTATGAAATGAAGCTACACATGTATGCAATTTAATTTCCCTTTTATTAATTCTATTATAATTATTTTTCTTTTTATATATGTAAGATTGTCTCCATCCACGTAGCCCTAAATTGACCTTACATATAAATAATAGATACATGATGTTTCATTCCGGCCAGTTTATATATGTATTAAATAGATTGACCAAGTTAGAAAAAAATTGTGTTAGGTCAATTTCCTTGCATCATTTTCTGCAGGTATAATTAAAACCATAAATAATATACAAAATCAAACTTAAATAAATTACACTTGTGTTCATGTTGGTGTCCGATTAGACACCTAAGCATAATTATGTAATATATATATATATATATATATATATATATATATTTATTTATTTATTTGTTTATTTTTTTATATTTATGTAAACAAGTTAAAACAAAAAGAGTGGAAGAAACATCATAATCTTGTTTGAATTAATTAGTTTTTATGCTTACAAGATGATGTTTCTCAATAATTATTTTTCTTTTTTTTTTGTCTTTTTCATCTTATTTACCTTAATTTATTTATTCTTTTTTTTATGTCAAT
>JAUEJL010073602.1:0-16243 GCA_032274825.1 Drosophyllum lusitanicum | reverse complement strand
TCTTTAAATACTTAACATATATTCTTAATTTAATTATTTTAAATTAATTCACGTACCTAATGGAGCGCACAAATAGGTCCGATTTGAGGATGTTACATCCCTCACATACTCCAACCACCACCATTCGAGTAACCTACTTTCTCTCACCGTCTTTGGTCACCTCCTCTCCCTTGCATATATCCTCTCTTCTGCAAAATCAAACAAAGTGGATTTAGGGTTTTTCAAGGTTGATTCACCTTCTTTGCATCTTCTTCATCAAAGACCACCAAAGCCACTTAGCCACCCAAGGGCCATAACTTCCACCGTCGGCTTTCAACCGCACCACCGTCAGCTTTCCAGCCCACCATCACTGGTGTCTTCATTTATTTGGAATCGACACAGATCTGACCTAGTCTCTAGATCTAGGTTCAAGTCGACAATCTCGGTTTCGACATCATTCACCTAACCCACTACCATCTATTACCACCAACCCCAAACCAAATTTAAAATAATTCATAATTTATTTATAGTATTAAGATGGAAGAACAAAATTTATTTGGTTTCCACATATGAAAAAATAAAATACAATTAATAAGAAATAAAACATTTGAATGTATTTAAAACGATTTAAAATTAAAAGAAATAAATAAAGAATAGAAGTAAGGATAGTTTTGTCTATTCAAAACCATCGGGGACTAAAGAGGCAATTGATCCGAGCGGGAAAGGACTAACCCCGTAAAATTTAAACCACTGAGACTAGGATCATCCCTCAGGGACCAAAAATGTAACTTACTATAAGAAATACGATCTCCAAGTTTGGAACGGGTAGACAAAGCCGCCACTACTTATATAACTATTACAAATCAAAAGTAATAATAATAAGTATATAAGTAGTATCATACATCTTTGTGAGACACTAAAATACAGTGTTTTAAAGCCTGGGTTGAGCAGGCCGGTTGAAACCATAAAATAGTCAAGAGAGCGACAATGTTATAGAATCCCGGTTTTTAGTGGGTGTCGCCTCATCGAAGCAGCTCCCTCTTGCCCCGATTGATGAAAAAGAAAGAGAATTGGAAAGCAAGTAAGAATTTGATCACGTAAGCTAAACTAGGAATCTCATACGAAACTGAGAATGTGATCATGACAACACATTGAAAGAAAGTGGCTCGTGGCTTTCATATCATGGTAAATAAGAGATCGATGCCATAGTTGAATCCTAAGAAGGTTAAAAATTGTATCCACCCGGTCCGCAGAAGGTGTGTGAAATCCCATCATGTCCTTGGTCAAGTAATGTCTCTAGCTTCATTCTCGCTTTGGGATCATATCGCCTTTGTGGGTCTCGGCTTTCCAACTTCGGTGCTTCCACTCATTTCAATGAATGAACACCAAGGAAAGAACTTCAAATGTTTAACCATTTAGCTATGGATGCTTAGCAACGGTTAAAAGATGCCTTTTCACTGACGAAGAAAAGAAGGTAGAACCAACGGCTCTTTATTCCACTCCTTATGTAGTACATGGAGGCGCCGTTAAGAGTGGAGAGTGAAGAATGGTGTGTCAAGCGGTCACACTTGACACTTCAACCACCGAGTCAACCCGGTTATGTATGTACAAGTTTAACGGCAATTTATTTCTAAAGAAGTAATGCAAGATTGCAAGATGGGTGTCAATCTCCAAAATCGTGCAAAAGTTACTGTGGAAAAAAGTTGCTACAAAAGATCCTATTAGTGAGTACTATAGTTTAAACGTTACTCAAAGCGAATAAGGTCACATGGCTAAGGGAGTTGCGATAGCCAATTGAAAAAGTTGCTATATGTTAGGAGTCTGATAATGTCTATAAAGATGAATATGGCCCTATTAAAAATCCAATATGCCGTGTGGTCGATCTGATATTTGGCCGTTAGTCGTTCTTATGTGGTTGTTTTTCGAAGTTAGGGCTTTGTGTTGAGTTTTGTCGATCTGATAAAGTTCTCCCATATCCGCCCCCTTATTCACTTGATCAATGTAGGAAAAAAACCCAAAATCTTCAAATCGGGTTGAAAGGTCACGGTTCAACTTGTTCAATACGAATAAAAAAAGAGCATAAACTCGGTCATTGTTAAACTTTACACTTTGCTATCGTATGTATCAAGCATTAAAATTTTCTGTTGTGCACATCAAACTTTTAATTTATCACTATTATGTATAAAACTTCTTATTTCATGTACTAAACTTTTTTTATGTAACCAAAATACATACAATAACAACAAAATAAAAGTAAGATACAATAGAAACTTTTGAAATTCATCATACACAATAAATGTGTAAGGTTGAATACACTTTAAAGAACATTGCCCTTCCAAACTTGATTTGAAAACAAATGTTAAACCTTCCAATCGGGTCTAAAACCGATTCGAAAACCAAACAAACCAATTTAAATCAGTTTTTACGAATAACGTCCAAATATTGAACACTCCTAAATCACCTCCCATAAATCAAGCATGTTTCAGTGAAGCCCAACTTAAAACTTCCAAATGAGAAAATCATTCATTTATAAAAACAGAGTATGATATTTACAAACAAAGAAAACACCACAAAATTTGGAGGGCATGAACTTCTTTTATGTTCTCCCAGCTCAATGGTACTTGGTTAAATTGAATAGTTTTCAGTTGACCCCAAAAGACTCGCTATTTGATCATCATATATGTGTAGAACCCATGCTCATTTGACCATTTATAAGTTACTTCTATCTGTAAAATGACAACAAAACAGTTATATTCCACCAGTCAAAAAATAAATATAGAAAAGATGAATGGACTTACATTTACAGCTGTGCCATGCCCCCATTCGGTTCCTTCTTTGTGTATGGACGGAGATTTTAGTAATTATACGTTTGGTTTTGTTGGCTGATCATCTTTCAATCCTTTTGTAAGCAAATCATAATTGATAGAAGCAAGTTGGGACAGATTCTAGAGTAGCACAAGTAACATATGTCAGGAAATAGCATCATAACAACATAAAATAGAAGCCAATGAAGATATTTAAGCGTTTGTGGAAATATAAAAGACAACAAACAAATCGAATTTCATTATTGTTCAGTTATTTGTCCAGAAATTCAGATTTCACTGTGCAGAGTTGTCTCTCGTAAGTACACACAAGCTGTAGAATTATTGTTACAGAAAGCCAGTAGTTCAAGTTGAGAAAATATATTTTATTATAGTCATGAACCCTAAAACACGAAATAGAAGTTGAATACAGAATATAGGTTGGGCAAACCATGTTCAGTCTTGGTTTGGGTTGACTTGAAATACTTTTAGTCCAATTTTTAAGAATATTTTTATATAAAAGGTCTGTATTAAACATGGTTACCAAGAGATGTATTATACGTTGTATGCATTAACAATACACTTTGGGGCAATGTTCAGCTCGTTTGACTAGTCTCTTTTTAGCATTTTTTATTTTACCCTTTAGAAGTAAAAAGCTAACAAAAATCGATCTAATCGCAAGTGAATGATACAAATTGCCAAGCTATCTCTATACAATACACTACTTTATGTGCCTAGTATCTATTTAAAAGATTTACCACTTAAGCAACCAATTAAGAATGAACTGTTTGAAAGACAACTTTTCAAGTAGTGCACAAACATCTACAGTAACCATAACAAAAATAATTAATAAAGTCCACACCTTGAAGGAGAAATTACTGAAAGAGTAGTTGACAGAAGACTGTGATCCAAGTTCTGCAGGACCTCCATAATCATCTATCTGCTAGCAAATGCCACAATAAAGCAGAAGAATAAGTGCCAATATTAGTAAGTATATTAGAATAAAATAAATTACGGACCACTTCATCATGGCGATTACTAGGGCTACAACTGCTACCACTCATGCTACCAGTGTCACTAGAATCATCTGTTTCACTAGCTGGATATCCATGTTCCTCTGAGGTATTCCACGTGTATCGACTTGTGAAATAACTGGTGTCTAGTGCACTCTCTGAAGATGGAACAAATGCAGCCTGAAAAAAAAAGTAACATATAAACGCGCACGCACATATAGCAACATCAACACAAATTAATTTGAAACAAGTATTCATATGTAGTAGAGGTGAAGTTTACGATATGTCCAACCATAATTGGGTTCATTACTTATTAGGGTTATTTTCAACCTCAAATGGGTCAGATAAAAAAGGTAGCTGAAAAAACGGGTCAAATGAGCTGACAAGGTTTAGGGTACATTGGTTGAAAGCCACATGAAGTGTATCATTAATGCATACACCCCCCGAAAAATCTTAATTCAAAGACTTAGATTATACCCATATTAAGGACCTGTTCTGAACCCAACCCATACTAAGGACCCATCCTGAAACCCAACCCATTTTTGTACCACCCAATGCAGTCATCTTGCTACCTATAGACACGGAGTTTCGCAGACACACACACATGGTACATGGACAGTGCAAACACACCTTTTGTCGTGCAAGTGTATCCCAGTTAATATCCCTGAAATATGGATGCTGCTTCACCTGCATAACAGTTATATAGTGTTTGTGTTCAGCCCAAGCACACGTGCCAATTAAACAAAATAATACCAACAAAAAGAAGAAATACTTCGGTTGCTCCCCTAGCTCCAAGTCTCTGGTTCGGATCTTCTGTCAATAATCTGCAAAGTGATTGCACGTATAAAAATTTCAAAAGAATAAGTTGATTAAAGTTGTTCAAGAAGCATGGATCATGGAAATTGGTACAAATTGACCTTATTATTCCGAGTCTCATTAGATGCTACTCTTTTAGTGAATAATAATTTCAAAGTTATACTTTTAAACCTAAACTTCATGAAAACAAAATACTTTTGTTGTTTATCTTTTCAGCTTTCTCGTTGACATATGGAAAAGCATATACAGCAGAAAAAGAAGCAATGAATTCTCTTACTGATCAATTAGGTCCTGTGCTTCCAGGCTCATTTCTTCAGGTACCATCGGCCAGGGTATGTTACGGTTGAGAATGTTATCAAATATTGTCTGAACGAACAAGAAAAGTACCAAAAAAATAAAGCAACAAAATTAGGGTACAATAACACACAAGACTTATAAACATATGTATAGAAAACTGAAGATACAAAATTCAAGCATGATCATTAACATGAAAACACAGAGAACTCAAATCTTCTAACAGCTGCCGCTAGAAAACATTGGACCAATTGTTGGAAAACACACTTTAATTTCTTTGCCAGTTAAAAAACCACCTCTATATCGAAAGCACAAGTCAGCTTGAAAAGAAAAAAGTTGTTAATCCAAATTTAGAAACAGCAGCAAATATATTCCTTGTTTTTAGAACCCAATAATAGTTCAACCATATTTAATAAATTGCTGCAGTTTCTTAGTTTCATGTATGAACTTTTTAAATTTTTTATCACTTGTGAATTTAAAATTAAGAAACTATACAAAACCATCATCTCTTGGAGACTCAGTATAGGATAGGGCAATAACATAAACCTGAGGATGCTCTGCGTTGAAAGGAGGAATGCCCACAATCAACTCAAACAATATCACACCAACTGACCACCAATCCGCCGACGTACCTAAATTAAAAAGGAAAACAATAACATCTTTTTACTTTATACTTCACTTAGATCATAAGCATGTTTTAGATAATTCTAGGCAACAAACCATGTCCAGTTCCTAGAAGAATTTCAGGTGCCAAATAGTCGGGTGTACCCACAGCTGATCGTTTTTTATGCCTTTCTTGTTGACTTTCAGATAAGGATAATTGAGATTCATGGTCTCCCATTAATGATGTGCCGGTCACTGCTGGACCAGACAGATCTGTGCTGTTAATCAGACCAACTTTGGAGAGCCCAAAATCAGTCAACTGCAAACCAAAATAGGATTGTGTAGAGTAAGCAACTAAAACTACTAGAATCGATTGGAAGCAATGAGAAACATATTAAAATGGATTAAATATATACTACAAACTATCAGACATTTTCTTTTTTCTAATTTTGAATAATTCTGTCAATTGCTTGCTCATAATATATATGATGTAAACTATGCTGATACTTATGTCCAGATGAATTGATGGAATTTGTTAGAGATCTTGTCAATATTGCATATAATCAACAACAGATTTCAATTTAGATGTAAATAAACTATTTTATTCATACAAAATGACAAACTATAGCAAATTTCTCGTTTTGTTGCGCATGAGTCATTGTAGGGTTACATTTTGTAAAAAAGAAACCAGCATGTTTGATTTTTAAAGAACATACCTTAATATGACCATCATGTGCAATCAGCAAATTATCTGGCTTCAAGTCACGGTGAACAACTCGTAGAGAATGAAGATATTCCAAAGCAAGCACCTGCACACAATAAACGCCATTTTTGATATCAACACAGTAAAGCACACAAAGTTTGACCAAAAGCAAGCAAATATTACCACTTCTGCTATGTATACACGAGCAACATCTTCATCTAGGCAGCCAAGATTTCTCAGCAACGAATACAGATCACCACCATTTAAGTATTCCATAACTAGGTACAGATTTTCACGACAAGTAAAAGAATAGAAGAAACGAACCTGAATCCGACATGATGTACAAGTAAGAACGACAGAGCTATCAATAATTTAAGAAAATACGTAGCAAGCTAAAAGTCCTCACCACAAAAGGATTTCGCACTGATATCAAAATATCACGCTCAGCTAATATGCTCTCAACAGCATTTTTACGAATCATGTCGGCTTTCTTAAGAACCTGCAAGAGATTACACATAAATGACGTAGTACTAGACTATTAGTTAAACTAAAAGACAGAAACTAGAATCCTCAAAAAGTTCTCTATAAAAAGTTCTTCAGATGTCTTCTTTTCATACTCATTCACACTCACAGTGTACTATGTGATATAAGAGCACTTATATCTGTGTAAAAAGTAACAGGAACATCTCCTGTGTTTTAAAAGAGTATTTTTAAAAGAATAATAATGTTAAAATGCAACCAGCAACCATTAACTTATTGATGTACACAATGATGAGCAGCTCTGAAAGCAAAAGGCACAATAACAATACAATTAAACTTAAAGGCTTGTAACGTAAGCATTTTCAATGTACCTTAATAGCAAATAGATCCCCTGTTGTTCTCTTTTTTGCCAAAAACACGCGACCAAACGCTCCGCGACTAATAGGTTTTATAATCTCAAAGTCATCAATAGATGTGCGGTCTTTTGCTGAATGTATAGGGCTGGTCCTGAGGCTACGTACAACATCATCTTCCAGTGGAGCATCTTCATCAATGACGGTACTTGTGATATCAAGCTTATCATCATCAACTAACTCGAACAGTTGCAAATACTTCTCCCTACAAAATAAAGATAAACAATAGTATATATGTTTAGTTGAAAGCTAGATGATAAGCTTCAGAGAATCACAGGTATCCTTTTGTAATTTTACCTTTATAAAATTTACATGGAATCAAAATAATGCAAAAAATCTCACCGAATAAGTTTCTCTATCCGTGCTCCAAATGTCTCAACAGTGAGAGCATCAAATTTTCTGCGGTCCGTGACAACTTTCAGGTCTTCAAGACATGTTAGCAAATAGTTTAGAGATCGGTCATCGTCTGAAGGTGTATTTGCAGCACATCTAGCAATATCAGCAAGTTCATTCATCTACATAAAAGTATTAATGTTAAGATATGTTTGCTGAACACTAATTTTACATCCAAACATCATATAATGGGATAAAAAACCTTTGAGTGCAGATCTCAGCAAAACGAGGTAGTTGAGTGCAAAAATATTCAAATGGTTGTGGCTTGTACATTGACAATCTATCATAGGACCCCTCATTGGTCTAGTGGTGCTGTGGTTTTAAATGTCTATATCTTTTTACAAATCCACAGAAAGGATGGATAACTAAAAGATTCACTTTTGTAACAAAAACAAAAATATTAACAGTGCAGCAGAACACATCCGTTCAAGAAACTCGGGAAAATGGATTAAAATCCTTCACAAGTATATTCCACTTTCTATTTGGGAAAATGAACCAACATATAGCAATAGCATTGTCGTTTCTCCTATTCAAGAAGTTGAAATTCATTGCAAATATAACTAATAATTTTTTCAAATGGCTAAGCATCTCAAAAAAATCATTTATCTTTCAAATAGCTAGCTTGATGAAGAAACCAAGAAAATAAATTAGATATTGCTAATTCACACAAAGATAAAAACAAAGCAGAGCTGAGACTGTACTTCTCAATATGCAATTGATTCATATGTACACACAAACAGCAAGTCTTCTTTGGGGAGAAAAAATTATATAAAAAAGCAAAGAAAAATACAAAGATTTCATTAGATGTGATGCTAATAAAAATGTTACCAACAAATTTATTTGACCTATGTCAAACCTTTCCAAGGCTTTGAACTACTGCTACAATACAGGATAGCTACTTAATAGTCAAATGTAAGCACTAACAACTATCAAATATTATGAAATAACTGTATCAAATCAGACATAGCAAAAACCTACAACTCAGTGATAACATTTATGAAATTTGATGCATTGATGGTGAAGCTAGCTATTGTAACAAAAGTTCATGAACCTATCAACAAACCATAAAAAATAGTTTTGCATCCTATGTTTTCCACTACCCAACTCACTATATACATTCTTATATAAGTTTTGCATTGTGTTAACTCTAAAAAAGATAGCATCATATATTGTCTTGTACAACACCTAATTCTTGGACAAAGATCTAAAAAATAGAGAATTGCCGGTTGCAACATGTAGACTATAAATAGGTCAATATAACCTCAGCTCCACATAAAGGGAAAAACAGAAACATGAAATGTTTGAAGAAAGATGCTTAGTCCACCTAACTGATCAAACGCACATCTTTCTTCTATAAAATATTATAATCACACGTGCATACTTCAAACATACTTGTACAAACATTTTTGACATGAAATTCATCAACATACAAACAGTCATAGACATTAGGTTTTATTCCATTTATACCCCCATCACATGAAGAGTTATGACTTGAAAAAATGAAGAGCTTCATCTCCATTAATTAATTTTAATTATCATGTAATGGCATGAGATTTTTTACTTATAATTGGTATGGACAGAGAACCTGGTTTCTCAATGTCAATCAATTTACTTTTTTATCTCATGCATTAAATTTTGCATTTACTAGTAACAGATCATTTAGTTATTAAATATTTAAATTTATTTACTTCCTCGTCAAATAAACATTACACTATTTCAAGTCCTCAAATCACGCTTCAACATTGTCAATCAATTTACTTTTTTATCTCATACATTAAATCTTGCACTTTGATGCTTGTATTCCTCTAGTATTATGCATCCATCTACTCCCCTTTTTTTCAAGTCTCACTTAAGAGAAAGGGTGCTTGTTAAAAATAGCAATTTCGACCAATTAATAAGTAAATCAGTCTATTGGATAATACAATATAGGTCAAATGAGTAGCATTAAGAAAATTAGCTACAGTGGAAACAGGCAAATGGTTTTACAGTTGGTAGGTCACACAGCGTTAAAGATTGCTTGCTTCACTTCATCTGTACGTATATGACGTCAATATCAAAGGTTGCTTCATAGGAATCAAGTTCATTAGTTACATTATTGTTTCTTTAAGAAGTCATTTAGCCTAAAACCCTTTCAATTGTGAGTAAGAACATCTCATGCTACTTTCAATAGACTAGTATCAATCCTGTGAAACTAATATATATATATATATATATATATATATAGTGACTCGTTATATATGCATACATATAAATGTGTGTATGTTATTTATATACAGACACGCACGTATACATACATACAACATACATGCATACATATGTACACACGCATGTACATAAATACACATACATATATGTGTGTGTGGATGTATGCATGCGTGTGTAACCATCACCAAATATTGGAGATTTGGAGTCATATTCTATTCATGTAGATGGCTTGCTAGAGATCAGCATTTTCCATCTTACCTTTTAGCTGTCCTAATTTCGCATGGTATAAAGCCAAAATAAATCTTCATAGATACTTCATACGTACTTAAATAGTTTCGCACTCTCACGTTGGTAGTTAGCACATTCTTATAACTAGACATCTACATTTTTAACGAGAATTAAGGTGTCCAAGACATGATGAATTGAAGAAATATTGTATTTATTAGTTAATCATAGAATAAACAAGACTAGGTGGTCATAATAAACAGAAAACAATGATTGTACACAAGAAAGAACTTTATTAATGGAGCACCACATGTAACCCTGGTGTATATATGCCATCCTTGGTAATTAGAGAAAGAGCAAAGCCATGAATACTATATATAATATTTAAAAATCTACCTGAGGAAGGTCAGCTTGTTCGGAGTAAGAACCTTTTCCTGCCAACAACAAGTCTATCTGGGTCCTAGGTGTCAACAATGGAGACTTAGGAGTGATGCTACCTGCAGATGATGTTGTCATTCCATGATCAGATTTGGGACCGAAGCGTGTTTTGTATGGCATCAATGGAAGACCTTTCATGTCATCCATGAATACTGAATTATCAGCATCTAGAAAACAATCAAGCATGTCCTCTGATCCTCTTCGAGACCAATCACTGAGTTTTGGAGACAAGAGATCAGACTCCTCAGTAATGCTTGAATTTGATACTTTTGCACCATCTGGGCTTCCAACACCATGCTGTAAATCCTTCTGATTAAAAGACTCCATCAGCTTCTCAAGAGTTTCAGAAATCCTAACCAACCGTTCATCCACACGAAGGCCTTTTTGGTCACAACGGTCAGCAATCGCACAAACTCTAGAATGATCTTCCAGCTGTAAAGTAGGAACTTCTTCCTCACATATCCGACATATTATTGAACTTTCATCGACAAAACTGGTTTGATCCCCCCACCCCCATGAAGCTTTATGTTGATGCTTAAAAGGAGTGGTAGATTGTGCATGCAAATCTTTAACCTCCGGAGAAGCAACTTTCTTGTCATTCACCATCTTGGAAGCATCATCAGTTTTGTTATCTGTCAAGGGATCACTTTCTATCGGGATTTTTCCTCCCGGGGATGGAAGTTTCTTCCATGATGCCATTCGATTTCTGCTAGTGGGAGAATCTAAATCCTTAATCGTCTCTACTGGAGCTTGATCTTTCTTCAAATCCAAAGCATGTGGCCCGTGTTGTTCCTGACTGTAATATTTCCTTGTTGATGTTGTTTTTGAGGTTCTAGACGCACCTGAGATATCATCCCGTCTTATACTTGCAGGTATACTTTTATCTGCAGAATGCAGAGATTGTCGAAGCTGAAAAACAAGTTCATCTTCAGCCAACCCACTTTCTTTGTGAAACTGTAGCAATCTTGTACATCTGGTGAGTATGAAAAGCATACGAGTGTGAAGCTTTTTCAGGATGCCCATTGGGAGTTCCTGCCGCCTATCATCTAATTCCTGAACGATGCCTTCACATTGCAGCCAAAACTCTCCAGGGGTTGTCATAGCACACCTCTGAGCCAACACCAGTAAATCCTCTAAAGTTTCCTGCCATTCTGGATTACTTTCTACATTCTTCTCAAGAATTCCAAGCAGATCGGCTGCAAATAAATGCAAATCCAAATCAACTTCTTCCTTTGCTTTGTCAAACTTTGCTCGTATAGTTACCAAAACCTCCTGCTCAAAGTGAAATTCCAAAGACGGTAAGAATACAGGAAATTTGTTGGAGGCTTCAAGGAAAATATTTGTTTACCTCTAAGTTATTTAAACCACGAGGCTTCCAAAACGGGTAAGGCCGTACACCTTTTGAGTTCAGTTCATGGGAGAAACTTTTGATGTCAGCTGGATATCTCTTTCTAGGTGCACTTGTAACCCTTAGTATAGCTTGAAAGCGTGGTGATTCGGATTCCTTTGGGTTTTCACAATCATATGATGTCTGCAAAGACAGAAACAATATTTTTAATTGCAAAATGTAAAACAACTGAATTTACTAAAACTGCCAGGATAGTAGATTGTCACACAAGCTTCATTAACAACTTACCCTCATCTCTGGAGTACAAATCTCTGAACTCCTCAAGCCTCCAGAGTAGCCCCTTGAATTCAAATGCCCTGTTAAAGTTTTTGAGCACCCCAAACTGTTACAAGGATTGATCAAATTGACGATATTTTAAATGGCATAATAAGCTAAGGTGGTAGAATGTTGAAGAAAAATTACTTTCAATACAATCACTTAATATCTTTGACTTCTTTCCTTTATTGTATTTCCAACATGTATTTACTCACTTGAAGGCAATGAAATACCCTTTCATTATACCCTCACACAAAAAGTACTATGAACTAAATTAAACATGTTAATGGAAGCATTAGTATTTCAATTTATGAAACATAAAATAATATGAAACCTAAGCCACCAAAACAAAATTTACCAATACTAGAGAATCCATTTTACATAAGCTCAATAACAAAAAAAGAATGCTAAAGTTTGTATCATAAAAATAAAAAAAGTTAATTCAAAATAGTTGAGTCTTGTATCATAAAACCACCATATAAAAGTTGCTATAACGTTAAGATGTTACAGGAAGATATGTAAGTGTTCTACAAAAGAAATCAACTGAATTCACACTACAAAATATCTCTGTGTATGCTCATTGTGGCTACTAGAGCCTTAATTACATTTCGACAGAATACAACTGCCAATTTTTAGACAATATATCCGTTTTGCAGTGCCTAAATTTTTTTTAAAAAAAACTTCTGAAGGCTCACAAGACAACCCTGTATCTAATTATTCAGGTTTGAGTTTGCACATTGGCTAACGCAAATTAGCAATAAATTTTCACAAGTTTTACCATTCAAGACAACTTATGTTTGCTAAGTTGTTAGTTTGTTACTAATCATATTTTCACACTATTATACATAGCAACCAACTTTCAACATTTGGCAAAAATGTAAGTTGCCATGGTTAGCAAAAAATATATATAAAAAAACCAAAGTAGGTTACTATTTTGCGCAAATTTTGCTATATGTCGTTTGATTGGTAAATGCGTGAAACATTGAAAGTGTGTGCTATTTTACACAATTAGCCCTTCATTATGATATATGATTATCTAGAAAACTAACATCAGGCAGAGTTTTAGACTTTAAGTTGAGGCTTCTAGGTGTTTAGCTGTAATTTATAAATATTACTAAGACATAGAATATTTACAAATCTCATTTTCGCAACGGCTACAGTTCCAACAGAAGTGGCAAGCCACACTGAACAAACCACAATTCCCATCAGATGTGATCTGTGTTTTATGCAAAACCATGACAATTTCTGTAACAAATTCCATTTATATTAATTGGGACGCTACAAAACACTAAAGAAAAACAGGGGTTGCACAATGAACCATGTAGATCCAGCTCTGTTCGTAGTGTTAACTTTTAGTAACATTTTGGTGTGAAATTAGAGTTAATGCCCTTGATACTTTAGGTAATTGATCGCTTTATTGAATGGTAGTATGATACCTTATAGCTTGTGTGTGCGTATAGTTAAATTGCCCTTCTGACAAAATAAGAACAAAATGGGGAGTTAATTTCAACTATCAAAAATACGGTAGAGACCCATTTTTGTCTTTCTAGTTTCACTTTTCCAACAAAGCTTAATTTGAATCATAATCACATTGTTAAAGAAAAAGTACATCAATGCAGCTATGGTAAAAGATGAGATATTTCTAAAAGTACCTATATTAATGAACGCCTTAAAGTCATATATAAAATACATCAAATTTTAAATGTCCAGCTTCTTTTACTCTTTTAGTCCCCCCATGCCAACCGATCATGTAATTTCTACTGTTCTTATCCCTAACATTATGAGCTCTAATCTCCTTTGCATTCCATATAACGTTGGGCGATTTTAATAAGAGCATACACAGTTTCAAGCTTACTACTTATTACTCATAATATACATAACTACACATTACATGAAAACTCAATGTGTGACATGAAACAAGACGACAGCTCAAGAAATCATACCAGCCTCAGAGGAAGATTCCCCGTTATGCAATCGAGAACGACCTAAAACATTAGGGGTATGATGTAGGTTTTCAATGGACATCTTGTCCGAACTGCCATCATCATCATTGTCCAAATTACAAGACATCTTTTTCTTATCATTACCAAATCCCTCACTGTTTTTCGATTTTGAAAGATTACTAGCACCAAGTGAAGACATTTTACTACTAGACTTGTTCTTGTTATTAGTACTATTATTATTATTATCTCTGCCAAACCCAAAGAAGCTCTCCTGAGGCAACGGTCCAGATCTCGTCTTGATTCGATTCAAACCAAGTGAAGAGGCCAGAATTGGTGAAACCGTCGGCGGAACTTCCGCCACTCCTTTCCTCGATGATCCTGACGCTGGTCCTGCACCAAAACTTGGTTTCTCGGTGATTGAACTCGTGTTCGGATTGTCTTGAATACCATCCATCTTGCTCCGACTATGATTCTTTGAAATCGAAGTGGAATTTGAAGCATCTTTGACTTGATTTTGACGAAATGAAGAGCCAGTCGGCGGCTGATGTTCGGTGGACTTAGCTTTCTTCTTGTCGGATCTGATAGGTGAACTGGAATTAGAACCGGAGGATCGAGGGCTATTGGATCCCTCAGGGCTTGAAACGTCGGATGATTTCTTTGAATGGAAAAATCTACCTTTGAACACCATTGTAGCTTATCATTTAGGGTTTTGGATGAAGATCTACGAGCATACAGTAGTAGTATAGTTGGATGCTGCCTGGGGTTTGTGCGACCATAGAAAATTAGAAATACAATACATGAACGTTGAGAAAGAGGGATGGAAGTTGTATTGATTGCCAACCATCCAAGGTAGGAAAGTTCAAGTAAAAGTGATCGCTTTATCGAAGAGAATAAGACGCTAATTTCGAATATAAATTCTAATTATGTATATAAAATTATATAAATAAATATTAAAAATATATCATTATAGATTTATAACGTAGTTTATTCATTTTTTTTGTTTTTGGTATTCAACCATCCTTATAACCGAATAACTATATATATTCGATTCATATTACTCAATACCTCTAACAAGCCTTAAAAAACATGGCTTATAACAAGTAAAGACATGTCAAGTAGGACCTTAGCATACGCCAAGCCTTACGTCCAAGCCTTGGCCCATGTCGTGACGGCATGGTCAAGCCTTAAGCCATGACGAAGCCAATACGAGTTTTTTAGAACCATGCTACCACCACTCTTTTTTTAGAATTTAGTTTATTTTAGGGTTTGTTTCATAGAATAGTAACCAAGTTTAAAAAGTGTTTTATCAAGGTCACTCCTGGATTATTTTAAAATATAAAACTTTGATAGAATGTTTTTCAAACTTGGTTATTATTCTATGAATTTCCCCCTTTATTTTATTATCGACATGAAAATGTTATATTTGTTTTGCATAAATTATAATAGAGAAAATTATTAAAATTATGTTTGTGATTTGAGTTTTTTTTTAAAGATGGTGAATTAAAAAAACTAAACCAAATACAACGAGAGTCCAAGAGGATTGCGAGATACAACCATCATCAAGAAGAAAGAAAGCAAAACAGGGACAAAAAATAACAGACCAACGGGTGAATTAATGAAACCAAACAAAAGAAAACAAATAGCCAAATGTAAATAAATTGACTCGCCTCCTACACTATCGAAAGAAAATTACTTGGATGATTGTTCAATTTTTGTGACAATCGGGGTCATTTATCTAATATTCCGTCTAATTGAACGTTAGTTGACATTTTCAAATGTGCATATATGTCAAATACTCTCTCTCTCTCTCTCAGTTTCTTCCTCAACCTCATCCCTCTCCTCTCAAGCGCACACACACATACTCTCTCTCTCCACGTCATCTCTCTCCTCGTAAACCCCCAACCCTCTCGATACACTGTCTTGGTCTTTCTCACATACTATTGCAATGAAGCCATTGAATACAACCTTCATGCTATAAATTGCAACCCTCTAGGTTCCCCCGACCTTCTCAATGAAGTCGCCAATTGCAACCCTCTTGGTTCCTGTCTCTCTCCCTCTCTCTCGGTTCCACCCATAAAGGACCTAGGTGACTTTACTTTTCCCCTCGTGTTATATCATTTTAATGATATCAAGCTCAATGTAAGTTTGATTTAGGGGTGTGTTCGGTTCTAGAACCGGACCGGAACCGAAATAACCGATAACCGAAATTGGTAAAAGCTAGAACCGAAAACCGAACCGATATAAGGGAACCGGTTCCGGTTTCGGTTCCGGTTA
>JAUEJL010073601.1:0-28214 GCA_032274825.1 Drosophyllum lusitanicum | reverse complement strand
TGCATATTCAACCTACAGATGGGGTATTAGAATACTTTATCTAGTGAAGATTTTGAATAGCAAATTCTTATTTCAAATTGGGAAAAAATGCTAATCTGGTACAGAAATAAAGAAATTCCACAAGGTAAATCAAACTGAATAGCAAAATCAAATTCTTATGGTTTTGAAGAGCTTGTAGAAAAAAGAATACAGATGATGCAGTTAATCAAACTGATCAAAGTAACTATCAGCTTTGGTTCCATACCGGTAACAGTGAGGAAGTCAACATAAAGTCCATCTAACATCATTATTAAGCAATAACACGATCACTCAAGTTTACAAATTTTATCGAAGAAACCCATAATCCACTTAAGAGTTAATCGCATGAATGGTCATTTGACTAACCATATTTTTTGTTTTTAAAAGATTGCAAAGTTTGTCATTTGTCTATTATTTACTTATATGAATCGTCCTTTAACCTTTTTAGCAGTTTCCTTTAACTTTGGGTATTTAGGTGTTTTCACATTCTTTTTAATTTTTAAATAACTTTAAATAATATTTGATTTTTTAAAAATAAAAAAAATCTCACACACTCTTTTTCTCTGATATTCTCTCCCTCCGTCGACTATCTCTCTCTCTCTCTCTTTTCTACCTAACCACCACCTGACACCATCACCTAGGGTTGTTCAAAACCGGATATCCGAAATTTCAGATAGTTGGTTTTCAGTATCCGAGATTTCGGATATCCGAAACATCCGATAATTTTAAAAATATATATTGTTTAATTAAAATTTTTTTAATATAATTACTAAATAACCATATTTTAAACTTAATCACCAAAAATAGCTCAAGTGTGCTTCAAGAAAAATACATGTATATAAAACTATATATGTTAAGAAAATTAAATAAATAAGCAATATAAAAATATAAAAAAGAGAATATTGTTCGGATATCCGAAACTTCAAAAAATTACTATCTAAATCCGAAAATTCGGATATCCGAATTTTCGGATAATTTTGGATCGGATTTTCGGATAATCGGTTCAGCTTCGGATTATTTTGAACACCCCTACCACCACCCACTACCACTAGAAACCAGAAAGCACCAACCACAACAACCATTCACCACTACTGTTCTCAAACTTTGGTCTAGGAGTGAAGAAAACATCATTAGATGCTAAAATTGACCCTGGATCCTTGTTATCTACAATCAAACTACCACCCTGGAACTTAATACCCCTTCAATTAGACCCTGAATCAATCGAAGTGGACATCCGACCTTTCAGATTCGTTTGTAGAAAACTTAAAAAGGAATTTGAAGAATCATCCACTGTAATCTTTTCCATGGTTCACATAACTTTAGATCTTTATTACCCGCATCACAACAAGTCAAAAAAGACCTACCACCACCCTCAAAGTCGAAGGTCAGAGATCACCTAAAAGGCGGCACCAAGTGTGTATGTGTGAGAAAGAGAGGAGCAAGAGAGGTGTTGCATGTCTGATTTAGGCGATGGTAGTGGTAAATGGTGGTGCAAGGCTAAGGCGGTGGTTTGTGTGAGGAGTGAGAGATCCGGTGTGTGTGCGCGTGACAGGAGTGAAGAGAGATAAAGTTATATATACAATTACATTTTAGATTTTATAATATTTAAAAGTTATAAGGGTGTTTGTCTTTTTAGGTGTAATATGAAGGGTAAAAATGTCATTTGACATGTTAACGGATGTCTTTTTAATGGAAACTGTTAAAAGGGATCAATAATGCAAGACAATGGTAGATAAAGGACTAACTTTACAACTTTCTTTGAAAAGATGACCAAACCTGCAATTGGTTATTAGTTAAAGAAAATTAAACATAAGGATTCACGAACCAAAATAGGAGTCAAGAAAGGTGATCCTCAACCTTATAGTCATTGGTTCTAGTACAAGTGATGGGCATTCATTTATGAAATTGATTACACCATCTTCCAAAGCAATAACAATGGTAAATTTGATCTTAGCAAAACCAAAGGTCTCATTGTAAAGCAACTGTACATTTGTACTAATAACATTGCATTGATCATCTATTTCGCCCTTATTTGATGGTAAAGGGCATTTGGTCACATAGATGACCTGAGATGGTATGACAACAAAAACCATACCCAATTATCCATGAATGATAAATTTAAGAAACGAAAAACAAAAATTCTTGAGCGGTCTCCCTTAAGCAGATATAAACCACAAGTTATGTGGCCCTATCAAAAACCTATGAATGATCAAAAATTCATCATGGATTACATCTTTTAACAGATTAAATGTGAGGTCAGGAAGTATTTTTATTCATGATTAATAAAAGCAACATCTTAGCAGAACAGAAGTATTTGTCAAATGAAACTCTGATTATGAAATACGAATCTTTTCTCGAAATCAATCTTAACTTTTCTTTTCTTTTCTTTTCGGGGGTCCATTTCGAAAATCAATGATGGGCTTTCTCTGATTTTCCTCAGGTAATCTAACGTGGGCTTCAAACTGAAAAACAATCTCTCAAGGGTCCCATATAGGACTACCAATAATGTCAATCCTCATGTACATGTGAGAAGATAACAAGGTGTATTCTGTCATATAATGACAAAGCAGAGCACTGAAACATGATGTAAAGAAACATAGCAGGCAGCAAGTAGTTGATAAGAACATGACATAACATCACATATGAAAAACTAAATGGTGACATGATGTCTAATCTATCTGCAATGTCGCAACAAGCCATATGCATACCCCCTCTAACTTAGCATATGCATAAATTCAAACTTATAATACAAACCTGCTTGAATTACGAGCAAATTAGTGGCATTGGATCTAACATAAATCACATACAAGAAGACTTGTAAAAGTAGAAGAAAAAAAGTGGGGCCGGATGCCGACAGAAATTAAGCGAATTTCGATTTTTTATCACAATTGTATTCTATTTTACGGGTTCCATATTCATTTATCATCATACCAAAAACAAATTTGAGTAAATATTCTTAACTCTTAAGAGTTACAACCTGCCTCAGAAGACAGCCATGAAACGCAAATGATGTTAATGAATGTACATGCAAGTCAGCATAAAGTTATTTTAAAAAAATTAGAACACTTTAATTGCAAGAATGCACTTACATGCCAACATGGTAGAAGGTGGTGTAGCTTTCAGCTCAAGAACCACGCCTGCAGAAAACTGCAATCCCATAGTCAAGCTCATAATAATTGTACAAAAATATTCTGCTTTCCTAGAACCTCATTTGCAGAAAATATTGGAATTAACAAATATTACAACACCTCTCAGTTGAGTTCAAGTTTCAAATGAGTTGCTCTTTGACTTTGTAATTCTCAGGAATCATGCCTTTATTTTGAAACTTAATTAAGTTTGAAATTACATG
This sequence comes from Drosophyllum lusitanicum, assembly GCA_032274825.1. NCBI lineage: Eukaryota > Viridiplantae > Streptophyta > Magnoliopsida > Caryophyllales > Drosophyllaceae > Drosophyllum > Drosophyllum lusitanicum. The sequence continues at coordinate 24,847 of JAUEJL010073601.1, read as the reverse complement.
AATCACTATAGTAAAAGTAGTGTAGGCAACGAATAAATTTCAACTTCAATTACATGACAAAAGAGTACTTTAGCTATCCACTTTGGCACATATCTCTCATGTTATCTTTTTATCCTAAAGCAGCCACAATTTTTCTATATATGTCGGCATGCATAATATAATGAAAAGTGTTAAAAATATAAATCATCTATCCAAATATTATAATTTTTTTGTAAGAATATGCAAGGGAGTTTATAACCTTGTACCAAAATCCCAAAAAAAAGGGCCATATCATTAAAGTTGGTTGATTGACATTATAAAGCTAATTACATCTAATTTTTGGGAATGGGGGAAGCATTTGAAGATCAGACGACAAACATGGGACCAAATTGAATATAAACCAAACCAGTCTCCGAAAATCATGTGATCATGGTGCAAGTAACATCTACCTCAAGAATCATATCAAACATTTCAAACTTCCCACCAAGAATCTTATCAAACTCACCCTCCACTTACACCTAAATCACGCGCTAATCTGTCCCAAACTGATATTTCAATCCATTTCAACAAAGATCACATTCTGGGAGTATGAAATCTGCAGCCTTTGTGGGGGTTGAACAGTTAAATATTTTAAAGGCGATTCTTACCACAAACTCTAAGGTAATGAGGCCTACATTCATAAGTCAAAGAGAGTCAACATGATCTAAATATATTAACATATATGATGCTTAAAACGAATAAGAATGCATGGTTTGGTGTTTTCATGTGTAATAGCTTAATCATAATTCTAGCTAGCTTATTTGAGAAGTACAGTAATATGACCAACTTATCTTATTATTTCAAGAAAAGAACATTTCTGTAGTTCTTGGCTATCTGATTCATCCATGAACCTGGACACACTCTTCCTTCATTTTTTCATAAATATGTTTTTTTTTTTCATAAATATGTTATTTCTATAGTTCTTGGCTATCTGATTCATCCATGAACCTAGACACACTCTTCCTTTTTAATTCATAAATATGTTTTTTTTCCATAAATATGTTATTTTGTTTAAAGTAAAAGGGAAAGGGTCACTAATTATACCTAAAAGTATAATTATCAGATCATGTGATGAATCAAGTGTTTGACTAATTTCTAATGCAACAGGCCTCCTAGAAAAGCACTAACACAATAACGATCAAAATCTGAAGTGCCCATGAGTTTAGTCCATATAAAAAGATACAACAGATCATTTGAAAGACAAGCGACTTTATTTGACAGCATCATAATTACATGTTTGTTATACATGTGTATAAAGAAAAGAGTAAATAATCACAGATAACTATGTCATTCATGAGTGTCATTTGAGCACTCACGATGTGGGAAAATTAGGCAAGAGTGTCTTTCACATAAACCAAGCGGGTATCTTTCCTCAATATCTGGTCAAGCCAAAATAAGAACCTACTTCTCAATTAGGTGAACGTTTTTCCATCTGGGATTGTATAGAAGTTAACAACTGCATTAGTACTGTTATGAAATACGTTTTTAAAATTTGATATGTAACATAATAAAAACGAGCTAATAACATCCTCAATCAGTCTAAAAAATGAGAGACTGGTTGTAATGGTAAATTTACCAAGTATAGAGTAACCTCGAAAACAAATTCGACCTTTTTAATTTGTTCAAATGTGTTTACTTTATAAGTTTAGTGGGCAAGGCTCCTTTTTAAGCCCAAACTTGAACTCCATTTTCAAAGGATGGCCATGGATTCAAAGTATGTACTGCAATAGATCTCAAAGGGGAGTAATTGTACGGTACAAGCACCCCAACGCATTAGCAATTGACTAATTTCTAATGACTTTGTGATCTCACATATCCATTCTTCAACCCCTTTTTCTTCCATCTTAAGACCATAAATCAAGAGGGTACATCCGTAAAAACTTTTGATCTCCTATAATCCATTCCCCTGACAAGTGTTCAAAACTTCTTCAGTTTGAACTGACCCGAGTGAATTGATGGTGATACAAGACACACGAAAAGGTCACCCTTCAAAGATTCATAAAACATTAATCAAGCACAAACAATGTAACATTTAAGACCTCCAGATTATTTACTAGGCACCTTCTCCGTTAAGCATTCTTTGATCGTGTATGATACTTGTCTAATTTGGAGAGCCATCTCTAAGAACCTTCTTAAAACCGTGATAAAATAGATGAACCAACATTACCAATAATCATCGCAAGAACAAAATCCATCTTTAAAGTGATGAAAACGGCTAGAATCTCTTACAACAATCTTGCGCTCAACAATTTTTGCTATGAGCTTAATGACAGAATGACAATCCCCGCATACACGAAGATTCTTCATCACAGTTATGCTACTTCCTTCAGCAGTAGAAACTAGTGCAAAACAAATAGCAATCCTCTCACTATGATACAATAACTGTGTTTCCTTTTGTTCATCTTCAACATCATGTAAAGCAAACGTCTGATCAGGAACATAACCAAATCCTTTCAATTTTTCTCCAATCCACTCTAGTTTTTCGTATATTTCACTCTTCATAGGGTGAGATTTATCTCCTGAAAGAAACTCGTGCCTCACTCCCTTCAAAGTCACCCAACTGCGTCCTGGTTCTTTCATAATCCCTCTGCTTTTCATCACCCCACGAATTTTTGAAACATCACTCCATCTACCAGAAAACGCGTACAAATTAGATAAGAGCGTATATGCAGCACTGCAGTCTGGATTGATGTTAAAAATGGCTTCTGCAACTCTTTCAGCCCATATTAAATTGGAATGCATCTTACATGCACTTAGCAAAGCTAGCCAAATAGATGTATTTGGTTCCATTGGCATGCTTTTAACTAACTCAAAAGCTTCATTTAACCTCCCATTACGCCCTAAGATATCCACCATACAGGCATAGTGCTCGAGTTTCACATTGGTAGATTTACAACGATATAAGAAATTAAAAATGAATTTTCCTTTGTTTAACATCCCAGAACGGCTACATGCCGAAAGTAGCCCAGTAAAAGTTATGTCATCAGGTGGCACCCTGTAACGTATCATTTGGTTAAAAAGGATTAACGCCCACATGCCACAACCATGTTGGGCACATCCAACAATCATCGAATTCCATGAAACAATGTTTTTTTCAGCTATTTCTTTGAAAACTGACAACCCATCGTTTATATTCCCACATTTGGAATACAATACAATGAGGGAATTACCTACAAACACGTCTGTTTCAAGACCTAGTTTGACAGCTGCTGCATTAATCTCTTTCCCTCTATCCATAGCCTCCAATTCACAACATGAATTTAAGGCACTGGTAAATGAAGACTGATTTGGAAGAACACTGGACCTGAACATGTCAGAAAATACTTCTAACGCGTTCTCATGTTTGCAATTTAAACTGTATCCAGTTAAGAGAGACGTCCATACTACTACAGAAATGTGTGACTTCTCACTAAAAACTTTGTAAAAACTATCAATATAGTTGCAATGTGCATAGAACGTAATTAAGGGAGCTGTAATATATGTGTCTGAGAGGCAACCAAGCTTCAGTACATGGCCATGAATCGTGATGCCTAAATGTAAATGTTTTACATTTGCACAAGCTGTTAATACAGATGAAAACGTAATTGAAGTTGGTTGGACACCACAAAACAACATCTGCTTGAAGAGAAATAATGCATCATCACTCTTCCCAGCCTGATCAAGTCCACTAATCATTGAGGTCCAAGAAATCACACTCCTACTTGGCATCTCGTGAAACAATCTCAGAGCATCTTTCACTTTTCCATTGCTAAAATATCCATAAATCATTGAATTCCATGCAGCTTCATCCTTCCAAGGCATCTCCATAAATAAATATTCAGCTAATTCAGTCATCCCATGTATCAACAGCCCATTTACCATTGTAGTCCACGAAACCACATTTCTTTCAGGCATTTCCTCAAACAGCTTAAGAGCCAACTTCAGATTCCCACAATCGAAACAACCTTTAATCATTGAATTCCAAGTAACTGCATCTCGCACTGGCATTTCCTCAAACAGATTCAAGGCGTCATGAAAACGATTGTTCCTCACATAACCTTGAATCATCTTCGTGCAAGAATACACATCTGAGTAGGAGACATTGTTGGGCAAGACAAGGGCCTTATTCTCTTTCTCATTTTGGGGGTAATCAGATGGTATGGGAACGTAAGCAAGAGTACTTTGTTTGACATGATTTGTGATAAGTGTTGAACGTTTGGACAATTTTGCAACCTTTGTGATTAAGACAGTACATGAAGTATGGAATGATGTTTCTACAATTTTGAATTTCCTAATCATGGCACATTCGATTTGGAGCAACAGTTCACTCCATGTGATTCATTGGGCTACTATCTTGATAACCTGAAAAGGAAGGGACTTTTAGATAAAAGTGCTAACCAAATAATTACACCATTCTTCCAAATCCAGCATTCGTTCAAATTGAAAACTGATTTGAGGTCAGTGATTATTGCCCTAATACTGTTTGCTGTCTACATCATATAAACATCTTAATATTTGGTTATAGCCAATAGAGTAATAGCCTTATACGAGTAATACTTTGAAGAAATCAGAAATTGGTAGGGGAGATGGCGCGCTTACGAACTGAATTTCACGAAGATGGATTGTGTTTTGACTCCAACAAAAGGATTAGGGCAAAGAAGAACGAAAGCGAGACTTGAAACTGTAGCGTTGTTCTTGTCCTGCAACTCTTTTCCTAATTCTCGTACGAAAGTTGATCGTGAAGCCATTGCAGATATGCAGCCTGGTTCACGTAATGATGTAAATATGCTTCGGGTTCTAGCTCCAACCAATCAACCATGAGTACCGTGGAGGCGGGTATTTCTTTTACAGTCGAATAAGCATCGAATCACTTTTTTTAATTTTTCACTACTTATCCCAAAAACCAAGTATAACTTAACTCAAACAATCTGTAAATGTGTTTGATACAAGAAATTAGTCTAGAGAACGAGAATAAGAGATTTCAGCAAAGAAATTACTAAAATCTAATTTGATATGTCAACTATTTGTCTTCTAATAGATATTTAGGAGGTGTTTGTTTTAGCTTATTTAGGGCTTATTTTTCGGGCTTATTTTTTATAAGCTAGTTTTTTTCGGCTTATTTTCTGACTTTTGAGCTTATCATGAATTACATGAAGAAAATAAGTCAGACTCATAAAAAATAAGCCAGAAAAAACAAGCAATAAACCCGAAAAAAAAACCCTTGATAAGCTAAAACAAACACCCCCTTAACATATGTCTTTTGCTACAAGCCTACAATCATACACAAGAGACCTTTATCTACACAAATTAAGCAACAAAGTGGAGGTTGGGACTTGGGAGGAGGAGAAACAAACTGGGAGATATTGAATGATACCTTGTTGTGAGCGTCGCTTAATTTAAGTGATTCTTAATATCTATTAACCTAATGTAACATCTTTTTCTATATAATAAAATTTTTCATTTAATCATTTTAGATATTCCCCTTCTCTTTTTTTTTTGAACGGCAAAAGGAAAATTTAAGGGGAGAGCTTCGGCATGACCATCACTCACCCCAAGAGCGCCCGAAAGAAATTTTTTAAATAAATAAAATCAGGGTCTAGCAAGATGCTAGAACCAAAGAAGTACAAGAATAATCAAATTACAAACAAAAGCGTCCAGGAGCTTAAAACAATTAAAAACAAAAAGAATGGTTACAACACCAATCACTCCATCGAAGGGCATAATATCTTTCACTTGATCTGTTCTTTAGCCAGAAGAAGGAGTGCGCCTGAATTTGATTACTTAACAAAATCTCCTTATCCTTTATTGCACCAGAGAAGACTTTCCCGTTTCTAAATTTCCAAACAAACCACAGATATGTATAAATAACCCCCGTAAACGCCTTTAATTTTCCCCACGATAAAAAATGTGGAATATCATAAATTCTCGAACAATCCACTCCCCACCATCTACTTATTCTTTTTCTCCAACTCCTCTCTTGATTTTAACATGCGTCTTTATTTTATAAGTAGGAGGATGGATAAGAATACAAAATATGAGAACATACAATTTCTCTTTCTTTTTTTCGATGGCAAGTTAGCATAAAGATAGAAGACCAAGGTCCAAGAATCCGATTATATCTCTAGAAAGCAAAGAAGAAAAAACACAATTATTGCTAATCTCATTAAATGCACATTTTTGGATGTGGAAAACTTTTAACTTCTTATCAGTTTCTGTTTTTAATTTTCTTTTGTTATTTTGTGAAATTAGCAAAAAGAAATTTTACGAATGTAAGTGAAACTTTTGTGAATTTTTATATATTAATGTAAAAATGATAAATAATTAGAAGAGGATGTTATTGATAATTATATGTAAATTTAAAATAATTAGTTTCATCGTTAATATATAAACAGAGGGAAATGATTTCTACATAACAAGATTTTGACGTATATAATAATTATAATTTTTATGACTCAGTAATTTCACTAACTATTTTTCTTAACCACATGTTCAAAACATACAATTATTGTTGTGTATAACAAATAAGTATTGCACACAAATCATTCCCTAGGAAGAAGATTAGCACATAATAAAGATTTGTCATACCCAATAAAATGTACGTGTCTGATTAATAATAGTACTAGCATGGTACCTGCGCAATGCGACGGTATCAAATAATTTTTACTCGATAACTTGTCCTGTTTTTTGTATTCACGTAATACCGAGACAACGAATAATTTTTCTTTTATAACATCTCTATTTTCTTTATCTTTTTTCCATTTACTTTATTTTTCTGTTCTCAATTAACTCATTTATTATTTTTGAAATAAATTTTAAGAAAAATTAAATAAGAAAAAAAGTTTCTACTTATAAAATAGGGTAATTACATGAAAATAGTGTGTGTAAATTAGTAATTTAAAACTATTTAAAATTAAAAGATTAAAAAAATAGAGTAAACTAATTTGAAACTATTGATTATACGAGCTATTAAAAAAATTATAAATATATGTTTATAAATTATGATTATAGGTTATTCAAGTTTATGAGGCCTACTTATACACATTTTTTGATAATTACGTTAAATATTTATTACATGATAGAATGTGTTTGCTTATGAAAATATTTTTAAATAATTAAGTTAATTTGACTTAATATTTTTTCAATAATGAAAAGTTTAGTTATTGAAATGAAATATAAGAATTTCATTAACTCTATTTAATAGTTACTTCATTTAAGTTTTCATTTATAGTTTATACGAGGGGTAATGTAGTAATTTCAAAATACTTAAAATTTAAGGGGTTGTTTGGTATCGGGAAAAGAAAAGGGGAGAAAGGGAAAAAACTTGGTTTCTCTTGTTTAGGTTCAAAATGGGGGATAAATGGTTTTTCCAACCATTTCTCATTCTCTACTTTCTTTGTATCTTCATTTCTCTACAAAATATGGAGAAATGGGGAGAAATGGCCACCGCCGTTGTTGTGATGTTGCGTCGTCGTCTGCGATTAAACCCTAATCGCCACCGCCGCCGTTGTTTGTTGCGATGTTATCTGTTGCAATGTTGCGACGTTTCCGTAGAGGCGGCCAACGCCGCAGCCGTCGTCATCTTCGTCGTCTGCAATTGAATCCTAATTGCCACCGCCGCTGTTGTCTGTTGTGATGTTGCGTCGTCGTCATCGTCGTCGGTTGCGACGTTGTCTGATGCGATTGAACCTTAATCTCCATCGCCGCTGTTGTTTGTTGCGCTGTTGTATGTTGCGACGTTTCCGGCGAGGCGGCCAACGCCGCAGCCGTCGTCGTCCTCTGCGATTGAACCCTAAACTAGTTTTCAGCGATGATGAGTATCCCGATGTTGGCAAGGTGGTGTCGCCGCCGCTGAGTTTCCGGTGACCTGAGCCACTATTTTTCGTTTTCATTTCTTGATGATACCAAACAAGGACATTTTTTTACTCGTTTACATTTCTCACCATTTCCATTTCTCCCTAATTTCTATTTCCGATTCTCCCTTTTTCTCTCTACCAAACACCCCTTAAGAGTTCAAAAGACTTAAATGTTTTATAATATAGTATAGATAATACCCTTAAGTACATGAATGAAAAAATTTAGATCATAAGTTTGCAGGAACATAAAGATCATTATGATTCATACACGATAAATCCTTATTGTGCACAAGATATCTCCTAAAACTTAAATACTGCTTTATTAGTAGAAATAACGTTATTCTATACACTATAATCTACTGAACCAAGTATTATAACTTATCCAAACTTCTTCTTCTAATATAAATAAAAAACTAATTTGATAAAATTTATTAGACGATCTGAACCATTCATTTAAAAAAATATTTAATTTTAACCATTCATTCATTTAAAATCAAAAAATCAATTTTGACTTTTTAGAGTCAAAATTATTAGAGATAATTTCATATATGTCATTATTAAATCATATAAAATCATATAATATTTTAAAATATCATAATTAACTAAATTCTTAGTTTTATTATTCTAAAAAAATTTATAATCATTTTAAATCCTTTTTAATTATAACCAATAACGTTTAACTTTATTACCATTAATTGTAATAATAATGGTTGATGATTTATATAAGAAATACAATCACATATCTTCATATCATGATACAAGGTTTCTGCCGTCAAGTCTGCACTCTCACTCGCATCGATGTTTCCACTTCTGATTAGAGTGTTGATGCCGTACGTCGTCATTTTATACTTATCGTTTAAACCAACTCATATATCACACGGATATTTACTCTAGTTAGATTTATTTGATTAATAGATACATAAAAATCAGGACTATCATCCAGTAAATAATCACACTTTTAGACTATGGTGTAGACTGTAGAAGTAAAATAGACTAGGATGAACGTAAACTTTAGCTGTATAAAAAAAACATCACGACATTCTTAGCAATCATATATTTGTCGTGTAGAATTTATATCATAAACAAATAATTGTCGGGATCTTTTATTTTTTAATTTCTTTTTATTATTTAAATCAAAAGTCTCTTCTCTTCAACTTTAAAGCTCAAAATTTTCATGCCCATTTTTGCTTTTGTCTCTACGCTCCTCTCTTTTTCCAAAAATCTCCTTTCTTCTTTTTCGTTTTCATCTTGATCTTCAAATCTAGGGTTCCTCATTTTCTCCATACAACAGTCTCCGTTGAGTAATTGATTATCCGTTTCTGCATTTTTTTTAAACTTAAACCCCTGTTTTTCTTATATTTTTACTAGCCTAAACATTAAATCTTTTATGAATTACTTCACGTTTTTCTGTGTTTACTTAATTCGTAAGATGTTAATTAACAAACCCATGTAAAATCCTTGAAGAAATTTGCATCAATTTGGTTCATTTCTGTTGGGGTTTTGTTAAATATCACTGTCTACCCTGTTCTTTGGTCAATTGTGATTAGGTTAGAATTTTGTTGAAATTTTAGTGGGTAAATGCATGGATGTAAAGGAAGGAATGACATCTTTTTATCTCAATAGAGGGTTAAGTGGGTCTGGTAACCAGAGTGGTGGGCTACATACCCCACCATCTAGTTTTAAGATCCAATCAAACCCTAACATTTCTCATGATCACACCAACTTGAGGTTACCCACTCTCATGGGTTCATCATTCCAAGTAGAACATAACTCATCATCAACTTATCCTCATGGCATTGACACCGGTGGAGGTGGCGGAGGTGGTGCAGTCTCCGGTTGTACTCCGGGAAGTGGGAGTGATTGTGGTGTGAAGAAAAAGAGAGGGAGGCCTAGGAAATATGCACCATATGAGTCTCGTATGGAGCTAGCACTAACACCGGTTCCATTGTCGGGTTGTTCGATCAGCCCAAACCCGAAAAAGAACCGGGGGAGGCCTCCTGGTAGTGGGTGGAAACAAAGACTTGCTAATGTTGGTATGTTTTTCACTTAATTGAGATTTTATAATTTCCTATGTATGACAGTTACATATTTTAATTTTAATTGTTGACATTAAAGTTAAGGAGACTCATGTGCTTAAAGATGGTGACAAAATTCATGGCATTTGGAAAAAATTTCCTATATTTTACCACCTGAGGTGCATAGTGTGAGTAACAACTACATTTGCAGTTAAGTACATATATCTTAAAGATAGTCTGGTGAGGTTCTGTAGTATCCTAATTGTATCAAGTATCAATGAAATTGAAGCAGATCCATAATGATTATATATGATCTTAGTAATTGAATGTATGAATACGTTTGAGCAAAACTAAGAACACATACAAGAGTATTTGATAATATTGAAATGCTTAAAGGAATTAGGGTAAATTATATTGTTTATATACCTAAAGGGTATTTACTTAATCTACCATATACTTCTAGGAAATACAAACTAAAAGCAAAACTTTACTAAAATAATTAATGAACACAACTTGGATCTAACAGGTTCTATCCATTGCTTTGGATTGTTCAGGGCAATATAGGAAATGGCTATAAAAACCATTAAGCCGTATATATAGAGCATAGTTTGACTTTGACTTCTTTGAAAACCCGATAGAGTGGGAAATCCGTCTTGAAAGACGAATAACAGAATGTCATAATTTGTTTTAGATATTGAAGAGATTCAGTTATCATATATTTGCTAGAAAAGATTGACCTCAAGAATAACTGCAAGTAGCTATATTCATTGCAAACCAACCATTGTTCTTGGAGTAAATGCTCAAAAAACGATGTACCATGTGATAAATTCTGGAAAGTCAGAAGCAACTGCAACCCATAGTGTTTTCCTAAAGCTTTGAATGTTTATACCAATAGTCATATTGGATTCATCTACCGATTCTCATTGTTTTCTTTTACAATTAATTTGTTAATTTTCTATCAGGTGAATGGATGAATAATTCAGCTGGATTGGCTTTTACACCTCACACCATCCTTGTATCGGTTGGAGAGGTATGCCATAGGACTATCTCAACCCATCTATTTTGACTTATTTGACATCGAATAATGATCCCTATTGACAAGAGATATAGCTAAATACTAAGAGTAGACGTAGTGTGCTCGTGGCCTGTCGTCAACCGCATGGTGGGCATCATGCCACTAGAGGGCGTCATGTATGGGGGTGTCATGAGAGGACAGTCATGATTCGATTTTTCTTTTTTTTCCTTTTCTTTTTTGCATTGTGCATTAGAAAAGGCGATCTTAGAATTTCGTGTTATGGGTTGTCAGGACTGCGGGTAGTTAGTCATGAATGAATGATGAGCCGGTCTTGCTAATATCAGTTGGTCTTTTAGTCATGATAGTCACCACTATGAATTACGAATGCTATAACAATTAAAGTTATTTCTTCTATATCTTTTTAATATTTATTGTATCCCATTTTTATTTTTGCTTGACTGGGCTCCATTTCTGATATAAATGGAACCCACAAAATAAAATTTGTTAAATGGCAAAAGAAACATTGAACATATGTTGGTGCTTGTGAAATGATATGGTGCAGGATGTTGCTGAAAAGATACTAACCTTTGCACAACAAAGGCCCAGAGCAATATGCATCTTGTCCGGCAATGGAACGGTTTCTGCAGTGACACTTAGTCAATTGACATCTTCCGGGGGCACCGTTACCTACGAGGTTAGACACTCGACTTATTTATACCGGTGGTTCTTTGGCGTAAGATGTTTTAACCCGTTTCTAAATATCCGGTCTATTATGCATCATACTATTGTAACGATCTTGTTAATTCCATGATCTAAAATCGATCCATCAACTTGCTCTATGCTACAACATCATTGTGTTTTAGGGCTGTTTCGAGATTCTATGTTTATCGGGTTCTTATCTGGTTTCGGAAGATGGCGGGGCCCAAAACCGGACAGGGGGCCTAAGTATCTCAGTTTGTAGTGGTGATGGTAACATCATTGGAGGTGCAATTGGCGGTAGGCTTGTTGCGTCGAGCTTGGTACAGGTATTATTTCAGGCGGTCTTTCATGTTTAAAGGATTTTTTTTAAGACTCTTCGAAAATCAGGGACACTTGCATTGCGTTTTGGAACTGATTATCTCACAATTCTGTTTCTAAAATGTAGATAATGAGTTTCTACTGTTTGGTGTTGTAGGTTGTGGTATGCAGTTTCGTACATGGTAGTGGAAATAATATCAAGGCCAAGACCAAAACCAAAACCGAAACTCCCTTGCCAGAAGAAAAATGTACAGGTATTCAGCTGAACGAGACTAGCCCTCCTATAACGGTTCCTTGGCAATATGCCGGCCTGAGAAACTCGTCTACTGAGATTGACCTTACCCGTGGATGATTAGATATATAATTATTTAAAAGCGGTTAGCGTTTTTGTATAGGCTGTATGTTGTACATGAATGGTGCAGAAAAAACTACAAGAAAGCGAGATTACGCTTGCCCTTGTAATCTCTGTGTGTGCGTAGATTATAGAACAGGTTCTGCTAATGTAATTACAACAAAATCGACCATTTTTATGGTCGTAAAGTAACATTAGGAGATTCTTCATTATCTGTGTTTAAAGATTTGGCTTGTCAAATAGTTGAAATACACTCGAAATCAAACTGAAGTTCTTAAATAGACATCAACACGCGCTTCTTGCAATGTTGATAATTGTGCATTTATCTTACAACACGGGAAGCCTTCTATGATTCTATCCCACAAGTTTCTGCACATCTCTCTGCAAAATGATAATCAAGTTCATGGCTATTAAGCGAGATAGAAGAGGTTATGCGCGCACCATCAGAATGACAATATACATGCAAAATAATATACTGACTACTGGTATTGAAATGATTTCATTAAAGGAGGTTTTTACCTCAATTGTAAGCGGTGAGGTTGTGGGGTAATAACGTTCAACGGGTTGCCCATTCTTATCAACCAGGAATTTGGAAAAATTCCACTGAATGTCGTCCCCAAATATCCCCCATTTTCCCGACTTTAAGAACTTGTATAGTGGTGCAGAGTTTTCCCCATTCACTTCAATCTACTAAATGCGCGCAAATGAAATTGCATCAAAGTTTGTTTGTAAGTGAATCATTTCATAATCTAATGTTATGCTTTACTGGTTTCTGAAGATCTTGCAAGGCCACTGCTTACAAAGTAAAAATCATAGAGATTGACTGATACTATTTGGCCCATATTAGTATATTACTCATGATAATAGATAAAGTATTGCTGTTGGCAGAATATAACACTCAAGTTGCCAACTTTAGAGTTGTTTTCGCTCTTTTAGCCAGTTACAATGTTCCTATTGTTCTTTTTTGTCGATTTATGTGTCAAATAACAAATTCATGACGCTAATCATATATTCATATTATGAAATTGGACTTTACCTTGTCAAAAACAGGGAACTCTGATTTGAATCTAGTGCAAACAAACTCTAAAATTTGCTCATTACTTCCAGGCTCCTCGTCGCCAAATTGATTGCACGGAAATGCTAAGATCTCCAAACCTACATAGTATTAAGACCAACAATCACACACATATACATCACTGAATCTCAGTCTCCGTATGGTTTAGCAATTTGTCTAGTGTTTTTTCCCTCATTTTTGCAAGAAATGATGGTTACTTAAGATGCTTCCATAAGTCAATCACTGTTGGATGTTTGAAGAATAAGGCCCCAAACGAGCCAACGAAATCCAAATATGACCAAATGAATTAGTAAACGAGCCAACATTTTAACACATCATGCATCAAATTCTTACATTGTTATAAAACATCTCAAACCAGTTATTATTTATAGACAAACCTTGATCTTTGTATTTTGCATAGAGTTGATTCAACTCAGAGTAATTCGAATTTGTCAACCCGCTGCCACAAAGAACCACCATTTCATAAAACAGTATTCCAATAACTTAAAGCCAGTTGGGAAAATGGCACCATGATAGTAGAACAATCGAAGAACATAGAACAATCATACCATTTGGAGGCAACATTGACTATAAGTAGAACTTTTCCTTTGTAGATGCTAAGATCAACATCGTTTCCATTCGCATCCTGCGTATAAACAACAAACAAGATGATAGAAAATTATACAGAATGCATTCTGGTATATAAAAAAGTTGACAATCACAACTCACAAGGAACATCCTTGTTAATTGAATATACATTTTGACTTTCAAGGTGAAATTCGTCACCTTTCAACTGCTAATATGTTATGGACTTATTAAAACTTTCACAAACACATTCTTCTGATTTCAATCTTTGTCATGTATTCTAATCCAAGTTATTAGGTTACCACATTTTCTCGAGAGTTTAATAACTAATAGCGTTCATATTCTTATTTCAGCTTATAAAGTAACCTAGTTGACTTCAAAAGTCAACCGGGAGCATCAAACCCCATTGAACCCTAGTCTTTTGCTGGATGCAAGCATTCAATGAATCCCAAATCCCAAACCCTAAATTGAAGGTTCCTTTAAAGCTAAAACTGGCACCAAAATCGGTCCTTTATCGAAGGGTGCGGATCTTTTAACAGTAATAAGTTGAAAAATCAATTTCTGTAATCAACTCTAATTAGAAAAAAAAAGCAAATAATAAGGAATTAATAGTTTACCTTGACTGTAAGATCATGGATGGATTTAGGTTGGTTTGCCATGGCTGATTCACTGCTGTACGGAGCTTAAACTGTTCGGATTCAAGTAGGTTAATGGGTTCAAATCAGCAAAAGGAAACAACGAAGATGTTAAGAACTAATTTTGACCTCTTTTTTAATTGCCAAAATTATTCGCCCCTTAAAACTACAAAAGCAAATAATGTTTTAAAAGATTAGTTACTAGTAAAATATTTAAAATGTTATATAATAATAATAATAAAAATATTTATAGACTATTGAACACCTCCTTTACATTCTTGACTACATGGTTTTTTTTATTATTAAATATTTATGTTACAACACCACATATTTTTAACAGTAAAATAATTTTATTATAATAAACTAGTAAGACGCTATAAATTTTAAAATAGAACAAGGGACAATTACACTATTCTAGTCACGGATTGTTTAGATCACTACTAATCGCCTTATTCTACAACCATCAATAGGAGAATGCTTGTACTTGACCTGTCTGCTAAAGCCTTTTTGTTCGACCAATGTTAGAGAACATTTTTCCGTTTCTAAGTTTCCAGATCAACAAAAAACATATAGACGACTCTTATAAAAGGTTATTAAAAGCTTTCCTTCTTCCTCCGAACAAGTTTAAGAGATTGCTCCATTCAAAGAGGCGAGCTAGACTGTCGATCCTGCTGAAATCTAACCCCACCCCACCCCTCCACATACCTTTTACTTTTGTGAGATGATTTGTACACAATAAATTTATGTCATGCATAACAAACAAAATATTTGTTTATATAATAATACCTTTAGATGTGGATGGGAATAATAGATTACAATTAAGAAGTTTATAAGAGAAAAATGTCATAATTGTTGTATATGACAAATATTTGTTATGTGCACTTCATCTTCCTTTACTTTTGGTTGTGTAAAAATAAATTTGAAGACAAGTTTTTCCCGGTTTGGGCTGGTTACATGGACATCGAGTTTTTGACTCAAATGTATGTGGTTTAACAAGTTTTACCTGGTAGGCATTCAAGAAATGGTTTTTGATTGTGTAAATTCTATACAAATTTGTGTTCGAATTTAAATTTTAGTTAGTTTTTGATAATTAAATAATGACTTTTTAGCTATAATAGCAGCTGTGATTCCACACTAAAAACGATACTTTTAATTTTAACGATTTAAGTTTTTTAATTTCAAAATTAAAATTAATGTATAATGCCCTCATGCTAATTCAAATGGAATGTGTTAACAAACATATCTCGAGGAATAAGTGAAAATAGGAAGAATGTTATGTATAAGGTGCACTTGTTGCTCCTAAAAGTTATACAAGTTTGAATTAACATAAAAAATAGTAAAAACTGGCTTATATAACAAGTTTATCAAAATTACAAAAAGGTTGTAAGTTGAAAAATAAACTAATTCAAACACCTAAAATATTACATGTGTGGGTTTTACCCAATAAATCATATAAAAACCGACAATATATAAACAAAAAGAATATTAGACTTTACTTTTTCGTCCTTGATTGAGGTCTCACCTCCAATTCGCTCATCTTAAGTTAGATCTTCTAGGATACCTACTCCAAATTCAAAGTTTTAACCCTCTCAATCAAGTTGTTGATTGTAATGGAGAATGCATCTTGAAACAAATCAAATTTTGCATCTTGATCTCCATAAACCAATTTTGGCATCAACTCATAAACTATGTATCTTCGCATATCATCCCTAACTTTCAATGGCACCTTCATCAACCTTTCCACCACATTCACTTTCATCTTTCTCACCTCTTCTTGATCAACAAAAACCGAATACTTCTCATGATCTTCAGGCAAATGCCAGGGATATTGATAGTAAGCCGTAAACGGGTCAAAAAGGACAGGGATACAACCTGACACCAATGAGTCAAACACTGATTTCCTAGTAGGGCTATCGCCCGGAGGTTGAAGACAAAATTCAGA
Organism: Drosophyllum lusitanicum; assembly: GCA_032274825.1. Lineage (NCBI taxonomy): Eukaryota > Viridiplantae > Streptophyta > Magnoliopsida > Caryophyllales > Drosophyllaceae > Drosophyllum > Drosophyllum lusitanicum. Next base: position 8,382 of record JAUEJL010073601.1, on the reverse strand, counting down.
CTCCGTGAATAGTCGTATTAGTGATTGGGGCTCAGCACAAGCCCCTGACTTACAATCTAAGAACTTACAATGTTCTTCGGTTGTTGATGTGCATTGGTCTATCAAGATAGACCTGATGTTGTCCTCAGTGCTAGGGCGGGCGGCACCCGCGAAGCTGACAAGGCTTTGTCGGTTTGATGAGATAATCTTACGTTGCCATGCACGGATGTCGTCATCAGAGTGTGGGTGGAAATGAGTCGGATGAGGGATCCCAATGTCGTTAAGCTCCCATGGTTGTCGTTCGATCATGAGCTTTATTGGGTTTTGCATTTCTTCGAGTTCGAGAAATCTAGTTCCCCATGATGTTTGATCCTTCCTCCTAAAATCCCAAGAAATTTTTCCTAAAACAAAGACATGATCTTTTCCTAGATGCTTATCCCATGGCTTTTGCATTTCTAGCCAATTTACAAGCTCAAAAGCCAAAGTATCCTTGATTTCATTAGATACATTCTTGAAATGCCATCTCAATATGTCTAATCCACCATAATATGGAACATAGAAGAGTTTTGCTTGGTTTTCGTCATAAACACGACATGGGTGTTTGAGAACTCGAGAATGGAAAATTAGTTCCAACGAGTACTGATGAGTTCGGAACCAATTATTCCCAAGCTCGGGTATGGGATCACCCAATGCGTTATTACTTAAGTACTTACACATATCGACCCAAGGAACCATGTCGTGACACTGAGCGACCAAGTCCTTGTTGAACTTAGGTGGTAACTCATAGACATAGACTCCTCGTCCATAACATTGATCATGATTCCGGTTTTGATTCGTGGTCCATGATCTATGAACCCGTAGTTGCTCTTCAACAATTTCTCTCGCTTTCTTAATTTCACTTATCCTGTCGTTTTCAGGGTTAATGTTTTCATAACTGAAGCTAGAAATCTCCTTAGAATCACCTTTGAGGTCACGTGTGACCTCATTTCTAGTTGTTTTCTCAACAATAGCCGTTTGGTTTTCAACTGCGACGTCAAGAACTTCTTTGGAATCGCCTTTTTGGTCAGCCGTGACCTCAATTTTATCATTCCAAACTCTTTTTTCAAGAAAAGCAGTCGGACTTTCAACACTAACTTTAGAAACCCCGTTGATATCTTCTTTGGGGTCATCCTTGACATCAACCTTATTACTTGAAACTTCTTTGGAATTGCCTTTTAGGTTCCGGTTAATAGAATTGCCATTCAAGACCGAAGTCACCAAATCCTTCCCCGTTTCTAGTTTTTCTTCAAGAACAGGAATTCGGTTCTCAACAAACTCACGAGTACTAGAATTCGTGAACGGAAGATGGAACTCTGCATTCGGTTGTGTGGTGGCCGAGAGACAATAGAGGTTACTCAACTTACGAGAAGAGACACAAACATGAACAATCCGACCCGAAATATAAGTGGTGGAGGAAGACCAAAGAAACATTAGAATCATGAAAAACAGAGCCGTTGGAAGAGGATACACGAGCATTGACACACACGACCAGAAACACCCTCTTTTAGACTCCACCCTTTTTGGGACTTTCGATTTTCTCTTGGACAACAAAGTTGCCATTTTCAAGAGGCTAAGCTGGCACTGATGATTTGGATTTGATTTGGGGTTCAGAGTTTTTCATGATCTTTTCTAGTGAAGATATATATATATATATATATATATATATATATGGTGCATTTCTGGCTTCATAGAAGCATATCGTCGAACAACATGAGTGCACGTAGAGCTTCAATGCATGATTAGTCTGTTGAGAATACTTGGTGGCACGATCATGATATATATATATATATATATATGTGTGTGTGTGTGTGTGTGTGTGTGAATTAATTTAATTTAAGGGAAATTCGTCAAACCCAATCATTTGACCATTACATACATCTAACATCTATCTTTTTATAAAGCAGTCCATTATGTTTATTATCATATAAGATTCACGTTGCGTTTTCAAAGATCTCTTGATTGAAACTTCGTTTATGATTTTAGTATAGATAAATAAAACACATAATGTATAGTAATTTATGTGGAAATGATACGTACATATGTAGAACAATTAATTAGTTGACGTTACTCTCACATACCATTTAATGATTTAAATAATTGAACACTTAAATGACTTTAATACCCTTTATTTTAAGTGGTATGTGATACTTTAATTAGATTTGTACACAACAAGTACAAATGATTAACATATGATACAAGTTGATAATGCATCAAGTTGTTATATATGACCAATTTTGTTATGTACAGATATCTACCCACGAATTAATTGACTGTATAGAAATGATTAGTAGTAAGAAATGAATTCAATTGCAACCTAAAACAAAGTAGTAGCAATATATAAGGATTTATTAAACGATTAAAAGAGTTCAAGTCTTCACAGTACAACCTAAACAGCAGAACTTACAACAATATATCTTATTTGTCAATCGGTTGGCTAATAAACATCCTGGGAAGCATAACATTCTAACCAACTGAATTAATGCAAGAAGACTCTCACAGCATGCTATCCGTCCTCGCAGGCAGCCTTCTGAAGAAGTTAATCGGAACCGATGGCAAACGATGGCGAAACCTCGGGTGCCTCATCATGTAAATCCCGATCAGAGCTGCGATCGCCTGAAACGGTGTAACATACAGCACAATCGCGGCTACTAAACAAAAAGTGACAAATATAGCAGTCGCCCGAGGGTCCCTCCAGCTCAGCAATGACTGCATCCTTTCCCCTTGTGTCGCAATGTCCCCAATCACAGTCTGTATTCTCCCAGCCACGCTTCGGAGACGGTCATACCTCATTCGAACCAGGTCAGGGTTCTTGCTTGTAGGGAACGTGTCGAATTCTTCATCAAGCTCGTCTGGGTGCACCCCCTCGGCTTGTGAAATCTTTGTGTTCATGTGGGGTGGGTACCGGGGTCGATATCTAAAGTTCCAAATCCCGATCAAGAACATGTAGAGGAAAACCGTTGGTAATATCAGTTCGGGGAAGCAAACGAGCATGATGAACAGAACATGAACTAGGACCGTGGTGATTGGGTTCCTCCACATACATATGTCACCAAACCACTTTGAAACGGCGAATAATGGTGCAAAAACCGTCATTAGTCTGAAAAAGTTGGCTTTGCTCCGTCGCATACTCCAGAGATGGGAATCCACATCAGACATATACTCCACCACCTCCTTCCGCAGTGGTGGCTCAGCCCGACCCAGCCGGGCCGCCACTATGAGGACCGCCTGGTGGCGCAACATGTCAAGTTGCATAACACTGAAAGGACGAACATAATGCATTTTCGGTAACAATGGGCGGGAATAAGTATAAAGCATGTTGACGAAGTTGGTGCATGAAAACCGTATCGCTAAATGGAGCTCACCCATCTTTTTAACTCCGTTCGGGTTTAACACAAGCAATGGGTATGAATGGGTATAAACCCGACCCGCTTCAAGGGTCGAAATACGGATCCTGACTTTCCCAATCTTTAAATCTTTCGTGTTGGAACCCTTGTCCCCTAGTTGACTGTTATCGAAAACACCGACAGTGAGAACCGTTGCAGTATCGAAAACCTCCCACGTATACTGCTCGTTATACTTCGGACACAGGTTATCGACTATAGTTCGGGTCCTGACCCATTTATGCCCGTATTTTGCTACACAATAAGTATCAGATGTCCCTCTTCCATCTCGGGTCTTCATTGGGTGCAGCCCGACAGCATTTAAAATCCCGAGCTCCAAAACCCCAATCGTCGGCTTCCAAAGCTGTTTTGCAGTTGGTCGAAGATCGCTGCTATAGTGAGTTGACTCATCAAGAACATGGTAACCTCCATCAAGACAGATCCTGAGATGAATTCTCATAGAAAACTTATCTTTCTTCAGCTGATCAACATCAACAGCAACAGGCTTTTCCAAATTAAACCATCGAGAATGTATAATCCGATCATCAGCTCTTTTTTCTACCATGGTTAACGGTATGATCACTCTCCCAAGAATCTCGTCTTTTCCAGGACCCACGCGGTCCTCAACCGTGAGGATCAGATGATCCTCGAAAGGCTCAGCAGCAACAAACAGTAGATCCTCGTTCCATAACGGGTTAAGTGATCTGGCTTGCACTGATTTTGTCTTCATAACCTGGTTACCGATGTGAGCTTTCACATAAGTCTCAGGGAAACGGGTCTTATCAGTTGGAACCAAGTCCTGAGCCTCAACAACATTGACCCGAACATACCATAGCCGTGGTGCTTGATAGACCTTTGACCGTATCAGGGCCGATGCTGCACCTGAACTGTCAACCGGGGTGGCTGCATCCGAGTGACAAGCATCGGGAAAAGCTTCATCAGCTTGAGTCCCGATCCAGACCGCAAGCATGAGCTCACTCTTTATCCGGTCACCTTTCTTGTCCTCAAGCCGGTACCATTGTGGAGCTAACGGGCTATCGGGTGGGACCCTTAATGGGACCTCACTGAGTTCGAACCTCACTAACCCAACAAAATCATCTTTGACCAAATCCTTGTCTTTGACCACAACTTCAAGTACAGAAGCTTGCATCCTCTCCCTTGTGAATGCGAAAACAACATTCCACATCGGGTTTTGGTTTTTCTCTATATGCCTAGTAACACCTTTATAGTTCCCGATCCTAACCTCGACATACGGATCAAGGCTTCCGGTTATATCCATGGAAGGAAGATCACGGGCCTTCACAACACGTACAAACAAGAAATGCATCTTTTCAACGAGATCGTAAGTAGAAGAAGCTTTATCTGTACGAATAACCCGTCCACCAACAACCCTCCCACCTCCCAAATACGGGCTCGTCTCCTTAAGCGCATAGTCCACGGGCTGAGAAGACGATTCTGAGTACATTCTAACAAGCTTTGGAGGCTGAGGTGGCGGGTTGGGTTTTATCTGCTCGTACCCGTGTCTCATCATAGGCGGTGGGGCAGCCGGAACCGCGGTATTGGCAGGAGCTTGAGTCGGATGCGGAAGATGATGGAAAGTGTGCCTCACCTCGTTTTTCTTCACAGACTCCTGAACCAATTTGGGTTGTGCTTCAGAGTTATGGGCCATGTTTACAACCGGGTCAGAAGCTTTTATCTTTGGATCATCAGTTATATAAACTTTAAGCCCAAGCTCTCCTCTTACACGAGAAAAGATCCCGCGTTTCTCTAAAGGGTAATGCAACACAACAGCATCGGAATATGGGACAAACGAAGTCCCCGTTATGGAGACTTTACCTAAAAAGGACCTTGAGTGTGTTCCTTTGACGTTGTTGTATACAAAGGCGTCGAGCATGAGATTTGAAAGGATTGAGGGGTCGGAAATGTTGAAGTAGAAACTCTCATCCCAAACAGGGTCCAAGTCTTTTTCCTTAACGGTTGTGCGGTACTTTTGACCATCAAAATAGAGCTCAACAAAGGCACTTGATGAACCTTGACCGTCTTTTGGAAGAAGGTTGTGAGCCCCTGCTACATCTACCCCAAGCTTAAGATTCATACTTGTGCTGGAATTTCAACTACTGATGAACTCTAGATAAAGATGTGTTGAAATAACAACCTGAAAACATGAAGAAGAAAGAAAAACAAGAATCATTTCATGATCTATGACAACAAGCAAATTCAAATAACACTCTCTTCAGGAAAGCATGGAGTCTGATTTTGATTGTAAACCACTCTACAATAGTCTTATAACAAGGGTAAAATGTTGAACTCGTTGATTATATACTAATAAGAATCCTAGCAACAATATACGGAAATTTTTGAACAAACATAAATACTAAGCAACTATTGAGTATTGCCTAACAAAGAGACGTCTTTCTACACACGGAGGAAAGTATAAGCATACGTATAGAGGTAAATGACTAAAATGGTCCTTGATCCACATGAAAAGAATAGAAGGATAAAGAAAGTAGAGTCTGTATGTCTGTGGAACATACACAAAATGGCCCAACAAAAGAAGCATGCATATGTTCTGACATCTATTCCTATGAACAGCATAACACAAGAGGGCATAAATGTCATGAATTATTAGAAACCATAGTAATGTATGTTAAAAAAGAGTGGTTCAAGTAATGAGCCTTAATGTCATAGAAAGCTCCCAAAATTAACAAGTTCCGACCTTTTAAATCGATGCTAATCCTGTTATTGGAACATCTATGAAGGGATCTCCATCTTTTGTCTGTATACAAGAGGTAGATTTCTTTAAGAAAAAGTTGGTCTTTTTAACAATGTACTATGCTAATCTGACTTTAAGGACGGATCCATGAACCTTAAACTAATAATTTATTATTTGATTAATTATTAAATATAATATAATATATATAATATTATATATGATCTAAGAAGTACATACAACAATGACTGAAAGTTAAAGTAAAGGGGCCCTAAAATGAAGCTACAGACACATGCATGACTCTTTGACTGTTCACCACTTGAATCAAAAGATCTAGAGGAAAAGAACAGTGAGATGATCACCTCATAAGACAATTTTATGGAAAGCAAACCAGAACAAAAAGCATCTATAATCCATACAAAAAAAAGGGACACTCACTTTAATCATTTGCAACAAAGTTTTCAAGATCCTGGGATAATCTTTGATGATTCTCCTTTTTAAGCATTATTAAAGAAATCTAGGTAATAATTTCAAGATTCTAGGATTTAACAGGGTGATTCTTTAGTATAACCCACAAAGATTCATCATAAGAAGCTAAAAGATTACTGTAAGGAGAAAAAGGGGACTCACTTTAACAATTTGAAAATTAACAACACAAAATGGAAGAAGGAAGATTAAAGATTTTTGAATGGTAATGGGTGTGTTCCTTCAGATTTAAACCCATAAAACACTCATCACAACAAGCTACTAATCTATTTAAATGAAATTTATAGTTTGCAAATTAACATAAAAAATCAAAAGTAAAAGGCTTTTCAGATCTTCATGAAATAATGCGTGATATTCAAAAAAATTTCTAAAAAATCAACAAAAACCCAGATCTCACTTGAGTACAATTGTAAAAATGAACAAAAAAAGCATCAATTTTGGCTTTATATATATTATCCAGAATGTGAATTTCAAAAACCTGCAAAACTTAAAACAAAAGGTAGAAAAGATGTCCACATTAAACCCCATGAACATCAACAAGTGAATTACTCTAAACTCCACAAAAACCCAGATCTCAATTGGCTCACAATGAAGAACTAAAGCTAGATTTTTAATTTTAAAACAACAAAGATGGAAGCTTTATGAATCTATATAAAAAAGCACCAAATCAAGAACAAGATTCTTATACTTACTTAATGGGTTAATCATAATAATGCCTCAGAAACAACCAAATTACTCTAAACCCCACAAACCCCAGATCTCAATCGTCTCGCGGTGAAGAACAAATGCACCAAATTTCATTTTCAATGAACAAAAACGGGATCATATCTGAGCTTAAAGTATAAGGAAGTACCTGAGTTTGAGTATGAACCACTAGAAAAGGGGATTGATCTTGCAAATTTTGTTGGTTGTGTTGAAGATAGAGATAGAGATAGAGAGCAGTATCAAAATCTGGCTGGTTTTTAAATTAGCTTGAAGCCAAAAGAGAAGAAGTGGAGAGAGAAAACATGAATGCAGCCATTGCAATGTGTGTGACTGTGTATGTGTAAGATCGATGATTTTATGTAGAAATGCGAATAAAAAAGGGTTTAATCTTCAGGAAAGAGCGCCATTAGTATCTTTTTTAAGTGTCTTTGAAGTGTGTTTTCCGTTTGACATATCGCTCAAAACGAGGAATGGACTATGACGTGGCTTGTAGATTTTGCTAGGTGAGGTGGGTCATATGATAAAGATTGTGTACATCATTGAAAATTATTTTTAGTTATTTTGAGAAAGTTTTATCAAGAAAAACGAAAAATAAAACAAACGTATTTAGCTCAAGGTTGTAAAAATCGCTCGGCAGTATGTCGACAGTCGACCACCTTCAAGCAATAAATTGGTGTTGGCGGCGATTAATCGGTTTCTCGGTAGAGACCCTAAATTTTAAAGAAATTTATTTTTAAAAAATAAATAGTAGCCATATTCTAACAAAATAAGTCAAATAACTACAAAATACTAAAAAGTTTAACAAACATGAAAAATAAAAAGCATAAGTCCATAATTAGTTTTATAAACTTAAATAAAAACACAAGTCCAATAGTCCATATTAGTTTAACAATTAGGGGCTGTTTGTTTGCTGCTTAATGAAACCATTCAGCGCTGAATGCTGAATCATTCAGCGTGTTTGATTGCTGCCCCTGAATGAAGACGGTGCTGAATGATTCAGCACCATGTATTTTACCCTAATACTCATTCTTTCACACGTTGTCTTGTTAAATGATCATATCTTATAATATAATATATCATTAT